>OX104066.1:5411877-5457440 GCA_944474145.2 Dicrocoelium dendriticum | reverse complement strand
AGGTTACGCATCAGCAGGAGTTAATAAAGCGATCCCGTACGAACCGCAAACTTCGGTACAGGCACGTTAACGGCTTTCGATAGGTGAAGCGTGGGATTCCAGCACTGGTCACTGCTGATGGATGCATACGGTCAGTAATGGAAGCAGTCGATCTCCTACGGCTTCAGTACTCTTAAACGTTCCAGCAGATAACTAGCCCACATCTCTTTTCTGTTACTTCACCGTCGCGCTTAGACATCATCTTCACTGCGGAAGTTGTGTTGAAGAAGTTGTTATTTTTGCGGACCAAAGAGATTCTGACGACAGAAGTTTTACACAATAAAGTCCATTACATTTGAGCAGATGCACCAGCTTCTCCATCAGCAGAAGGTACATTTCGAGAAATCCCAAAGGTAGTTGTTCAAGTTGTTTGCGCAGAAGTTAAACCTTCAATATGAGCCCTAACCTGCATGCACACCGTCTTTAGTAGACGCCGTTACGACATCAATCACAGAGTTAGTTTTCGCTGAATCAAACGGATTTACTTTTGATTCCTGGTTCAAGAAATCTTAGAATATTTTCCGGGTTGTGTTGGTGACGCAAGATGATGCATGAGAAGTTTGGTTTTTGCTGCGTGAACTTTGTGCAGTTAAGCATGAACGCTATAGTAATTTTGTGTTGCCAAAGAATCCAAGATATTTCCACTTCGATTAGACTGTGCAAATTCTGTCATCCATTTTCTGTGAGCAAGCATCTTTTTTCAGTATCCGTTATAACTGCATAATTTTGCTCCAACGTGATAGCCATGATGTTCTAACACATGCTGGCTTTGTGAACCGAGAGTGTGAAAGTTTTAAACTCGGTACGATGACACCTGATTAATTCAAATGTCTCCCATTGTTTACAGTTTTCAGTCTCATGCCAATACTGATGTGCGCACATGCAACCTACACAAATTAGAGCAGGAACCCATTTGACATTGCAGGATATTGCTACTGAATGCCAGAGACTGATTAACTTAAAGCATGATACCTAAATGTTAAAAATGCTGACCCCAGGAGTGAGCCACAGCTTTACCGTATGGCTGTTAGAGGTAAAAATGTGAGCCATAGAGTACCCAACCAGAAACCCTCGATCGCATGCTGGAACTGTGGTGGATGGCATTTTGTGCGATTCTGTACTTACAAGAAACATCTGTCAGAAATGCAAACGCCTGGTTCACAAAGAATCCCAATGTCGAAAAAGGTACTTTGCCAGGCCTGTGTCCACCCCACACTTGTACACGAACTCTAAATCCCGAAAGACGTCGTTTCAGGGAGCAAAGACAAAAGTAGTTCTCGCGATAAGTCGCACAGAATTTGCGGACAAACGAAAGTACATCGCCGTCGAAATTAACCATGTTCCCATATCCATGCAAATAGATAGGGCATCGCACATTGCCATCATTCCTCGATCATCATGGACGAGACTTGGCAAACCTCTGCTGAGACGCACCAATCTGACTGCCCAAAATGCATCTATCGAATCACTGAGGTTAGATGGTGAGTTCAAATGCGACATTAAATTCAATGATATGAGCCTCCGTGGAACCATTTACTTAGCTTCTTGTGTCAACATTAATCTTCTTGAAATTGATTAGACTGATAGATTAAATTTGCTCAATTTACCACTGAATAATGTGTTTTCTGAAACGAGCGCCATGGTGCATCATACAGCCATACCACCTATTCCAAGTAAAACCAGTGCTGAACAATTTCAGGCAAAAAATATGCAAGCCAAGCTTACTCTGTTACCTTGTGCTACACCAGTGTTTCGACCCAGGTGCCCGGTCCCGTAGGCATCATCTCGTACGAATTCGGATATGGAAGCTCAGTACAACAGACGGTACGAGCACGGCGCCGAAATTTCAGAGTTGGAAACGCAGTGTTTGCTGTCTCTCATCGAGGGCAGCGAATAAGCTGGATACCAGGTCAAGCGGTGGGACGACGTGGCAAAGTAATGTATGATGTTCGCCTGGGTAGGCAAGTATGGGTTCTTCACGCCAACCAACTGCGACCGTGGTTTGCAAGGACCCCAGAGACACGCGAAGCCAAACGACTTGATTTCAATGAATTATTGCGCAGTTTGCACCCAAGCACCTCGACCGGACAGGACACACTACTCGTGGAATGGACTGAAAATGAGCACCGACTACGTCCACAAGGGGTAAGAAGTGCGTGCCAAGATTGCAGGTCGATCAACGAAGAAAAAGCTATTCAACTACCTGTCTACCTATTTCAACAAGTGGGAGGTGTTAGGTCAGAACAAAGTCAAATGCGCACAGAAACGAAACAAATTCACTTGTTCGGCAAGAACAGTCTCAGATACAAGCAGACTGGTGCTTTTCTGCGTTGCAGAACATTTGATACTACCGCTTGTTTCATACCACTCACACGTCCCGTGATGCTTTGAGATCGATAAATTCAAATTAGCACTCAGCCGTAATTTGAACTTTAAAAAGAGTGTTTTCATACCCACGTCGGCCAGTGCAGTGTTTCATAAATATACTTCTCGTCCAGTGCTTTGTCCTTTGACTCGGGTGGCGCAATCTAAGAGGCTGCTAAATCGAACTCCTGGAGACACAACACTTGGACCATCGAATTCTCCTTTAGAAGCTTCAAAACGACTGCATTGATGACGCAGTCCTGAGTTCGAAAAGAAGTTTCCTACGTGAACGGCGACTTGAATTAAAAGTTCGGGGTTATCTGTACACTGCCATCGAATTTGTTTTCGGTGTACCAAAATGTTTGGTGCTTTGACCTTCTCCTTTCTTGGTGTTCATTAACATGTTGCGAGATCAGTTGCTTCCGGTTTCCTAAATGTCGCTGATGATATCTAGATATGGCGAAGTATGAGAGGACCGGACGACCACGAACGGCTCCAGTGAGATCTTAACATGGCGTCGAACTGCCTAGTTCAATTCGCGTTATCATGTAACATAAAGTAATGTCGCTTTGTGAAATTACTCCACAGAAATGACTACACGTATTTGCCTGGAGCACACGGAAAGCAGATTAGCTCCCAGGAGTTTTATCTCGGTGTGCTTATGCAAAGTGACCTCAACTGTTCAACACAGGCTGATGTAGCTGCGGAAAGAAGTAACCAACATGTCTGCATGCTGCATATTGGCTTTCTAAAGATGACTCATCTATCTTCCAGAGTATGCGCCATTCCTACTTGCGGCCGCACGTTGAATCCACTATCCAAGATTGGCAACCTTGGTTGAAAAGCAACCTACCGACATTAGAGGCAGCACGACGAAAAGCAACAAATAATGTAAGTGTCTGCGCTAACACACCGAAGGCTGAAGTCGTTTGGAATTTCCAGCGGTCCCTACAGACGACCGCGCGGCGATCTCATATTAGCGTTTCAAATAATGTGTGACCGCAACAGCGTATACCACCATTTGCTGAAACGTAACCACGGCAGGCAGCTCAGGTGTAACTGCTTGTAATTGAGGGAACAATGAAACTTTCCTTCAACAATTTCTTGATGCTCTGACCGTCGCAGAGGATAATAAACGGCGCCCTATCTGCTGCATCGAGCAGGGTGGATAGGGTTTTGGATGCTACTGCTCAGGCCTTCCCTCTTCTTATACCCCTTCTTGCGCTGTTTCATCCTTATCGTCCCGCTCCAACTTTACTTATATCCCCCCATTTTCAATCCTCCAATTCCTGGCCCTCCCCCAGCTTTCTTCAGTAGTCGCTTGTCTTCTAATTTCAAATCGCACACCATCCCAGGGCCTCGCTCCATTCCAGTTGATAAGTCCATGTTCAAGCAAGCGGACAACGTCAGTTCATCCGTTTCCCTTTGGAGTCCTCGCGTCTCGCTAAGACTGGCATGCTTCAACGTGCGCACTTTGCTGCAGATTGGCCAACAGGCAGCACTTGCCCGCACACTAGAGACCCTATCGATCGATATTTGCTGTTTATCAGAAACCCGTCTGCAAGATTCGAGCTCGGTACTTACCCTGAGATCCCCCACATGCGACACTGGCGGCACATTCTCATTGCGCTTATCTGGCGATGATGCAGCTTCAAATGCCGGTCAAGCTGGCGTCGGCGTTGTTTTGAGTCCCCGGGCTGAAGCTGCCCTGATTGCTTGGATCCCAGTACACAGAAGGATGTGTGCCGTTAGATTATCTGGTTCCTTCCGTGCTACGAAGTCGCGCGGGGACAAACGGTGCCTGTTTGTCATTGCGGCTTACGCCCCTACAAACTGTAGCACTGATTCGGTAAAAGATGATTTCTATCAGCAACTTCACGAGCTCCTTCGTTACAGAAGAAGCACGGATACTGTGGTGTTGGCTGGTGATCTAAACGCCCAAGTCGGACAGTTGTCCTCTGATGAGCTTCATCTGGGCGGCCAACATGGTGTAGGATCGCGTAATGATAATGGTGAACGATTGCTACATCTGTGTGAAGATGCTCGCCTCTTTCACGCGAGCACTAACTTCCGACACAGCACCCGCAGAAGCGTGACTTGGCGGCCATCGGCCTCGGTCCAACCATGGACACAAATCGATCATATCGCGATCAGTTACCGCTGGAGGGGCTGTGTCCAGAATTGTCGCTCAATTTGGAGTACGAGCGTGGACTCTGACCACGCACTTGTCTGTGCCGATCTCCTGGTGCGTTTCGGTGGACGTCCGCAACGTCAAGGTGAACGGATTGACACCAGCCAGTTGGCGAAGCCAGATGTTCTGAATGTATACCATAGTGCGCTGACATCTGGGCTGGGTAAGCGCCCACTAAACACCGTTGAAGATCACTGGTTGCATATTCGTCAAGCGTTACTGTCCGCAGGCATGTCTTCATGTGGCAAAGCAAATTGCCAAACCGGACATTGGGTCCCTACACAGTCTATGGAACTTACGGATGCTCGCCGACGTATTCCGGCTGGAAGCGAATACAATGAGGCTCGCAAAAATCTCAGGGCAAAACTAAGTGCTAGCCTTAGGAAGGACCGCAAAATCTGGTGGTCTCATTGTTCCTCTGAGATAGAAACAGCCGCTGCCGTAGGTAATCATCGTAAGTTATTCTGTCTGATTCGGGAAACAGGCAGCAGGAGACATGGTGTTAGCGAGACCATACGCGACGAGAGTGGGCAGCCGATCCACAGCTTGTCAAAACGCTTGGAGCGTTGGGCCGAACACTTTGCAAGGCAATTTAACAAACCTGCGTTATCACTTTCTTCTTCGGGCATTGAGCGCCCTTCTCCTTGAGCCGTCCCCTCGGATCCGCCCTCACGCGCAGAGGTCGAACGTGAGATCCGGTTGTTGAAATTGCATAATGCCTCAGGAGCAGATAGAATTCCCCCAGCCCTCTTCAATTTCGGGGGACCTGCTCTAGCAGATGATCTACACGAGTTGCTAGTAAGACTTTGGGAGCAGCTGACAGTCCCGACAGACTGGAACCGCTCCGTCATTGTCCCAATTGCCAAGGGAGGCTCTCGTTTGGAATGTGGCAACCATAGAGGGATCAGTCTGATTTCGAGTGCCTCTAAATTGCTTGCCTCTGTCATTCTCCACAGATTGACTAGCACTCGTGAAAGCCAGATTCGGGAAGCGCAAGCCGGATTTTGTCGAGGTCGGGGCTGCATCGACCACATATTCACATTGCGTCAAGCGTTGGAGCACCGCCATTTTTTATTGGCGACCCACCGTTGTCATGTTTCTTGACATAAAAGGTGCCTTCGATTCGGTCGATCGATGTGATCTTTGGGACTGTCGGCTGAGGAAAGGTGTGCCTGATAAATATGTAAACATTATCAAAGCGCTGTACGCGCATAGTTCGGGCAGGGTGAGAGTTTATACGAAACTGTCGCCACCCTTCAGTATCACCAGCGGCGTGAGACAAGGATGCCAGCTGTCACCTTTCCTCTTCAACTTCGCTATTGATGAAGTCATAGAAACAGCGTTCGCTAGACACGACCTAGATGGTGTGGAGCTACTTCCTGGTGAGCGACTTCTTGACTTGGAGTATGCGGATGATATTGCCCTAGTCTGTGACAGCCTCCAAACATGCTACACAGCACTGGACCGATTAGCACTGGTTGTCAATCATTTTGGGCTATGCTTTGCTCCATCGAAATGCAAAGTACTTCTCCGAGATTGGCAGGGACCCAACCCTGCGCTAACGCTTGGTGGTGATCTGCTAGAAGTCGTTCAGGAATTAAAGTACCTGGGCAGCTATATTAGCACTCGTGGGATTGAAGATGAGGTTACGAACCACATAGCAAAAGCTCGAGATGCTTTTGCCAATCTCTGCCACCTATGGCGCAGACGCGACATTACTCTCGCCCTGAAAGGCAGAGTTTACAACGCAGCCGTCCGTTCTACTCTCTTATATGGTTGTGAAACCTGGCCCATCAGGTCGACTGACATGAAGAGACTCGTCAAGTTCGATCATCGCTGCCTTCGCAGCTTAGCTCATGTCTGGTGGGAACACCGCGTGAGCAATGAGTGTGTTCGACGTCGCGTATTTGGTGCAGGAAGAGCGGGTGAACCGCTCAGCACCATTATATCACGCACCAGGCTCCGATGGCTGGGCCAGGTGTTGCGCATGCCAGCACACCGACTACCGCGACGTGCATTGTTTGTTGTTGTGGGTGCGGTTGGAAGAGGAGGAGGGGAGGCCAAGTGATGACTTGGTTGAGAGAAATGAAAACCCTCACTTCGAAGTTGGCGTCGGTTGGTGCATCCCGACTGCCTGGCTGGGGTCCTAAGGACGATGAACACGTTTGGTTGGACACACCTGCTGATATGGCTAGGAGCCGGCACCAATGGCGTTTGTGTTGTGATTTCCTTTGCCCATCCCCCTCCTGTTTAATATCCCCCCCAATCACGATCTCATCTGTTAGGCATAATATGATTCTCTTTTTACGGCAGCCAGCTGTTAGCTCTCCGGAACGATGTCCATCCGTTACTGGGGACTCAGCGGGCCTGCCACTGTTTTCCTTTTCTTGTCTTTTGTATTGCGGCACAATAGCTGAGGTGTTTTCCACCTCCAGCTAACGTGTAATGATGATGATGATGATGATTGGCCTTTCGAGTGTAGACGGAATTACTTTTCGCCTCAGTTTTGCCAACCCCTGAACGCACTTCCAGACTCAGTTGTATCCACTCGTACCTTGGAGTTTTCAAAAATAGATTAGATTTTCCCTTAGCTCCTAGCATTTTGTTACCTAAACTACGATAGTGTGGATTACGCAAGTAATGCCATTGTATAGAATTTACGTATCAAATGGACTGAATTGAGCGACCATATAATGCGTTTCCCAAGCCTTATATCAAGGACCACTGCACCCTGGGTATTTATGCACGCTTACACTCAATTTTTATAGCGCACTGACGTTATTTATTATTGCATTATCCTCGGTAGTCGCTTGATAGATGACCCACATTAAATTTGCTTTCACCGTATTCACTTAGACCATCTACGAGACGTGTCAATCACTTGCTTTTAACCCGTGATAAATCATTGTTCATTGTTCAATAGTTTCTCATTAGATGCAGTGCCACCCACGATATGTCACTGTGGTACCTCGTACATTTTAATGCATTTTCTGATGCTTAGTCTATTATTTAGGCGGATGATGCCCTATATTCAACTACAGTTAACTGGTAGTTCAGACAAAGCCCCCGTATCCTAAGGTTTGATGTGCTACCTGTACTGTTCATTAACAGAGCGCAAGCATTCACACATACTAGGAATGTATCACACTCAGATAACTTCCTGCAAGGCTACCTGCAGAACTCTAAACTGCAGCCCACACACGATTACATGTAGACATCACTAGACATAGGTTTTCCCAAGTGTGATTGACGAGCATACCTCCTAGACTACATGCGTTTGGCCTTGGTGTAACCTATCGTTACTGTGTTTCAGCGTCGAGTCCTGATCAGACCTGTTGTGGTGTTGGCTACGACCATGGTGAGAACCGAAAGGTAGGATGGAGAAATGGAAGTTGCTTTCCCGGTCTTCAAGTTCCGGGTTGTGTCTTGATGCCACATAAACGTGTCTACTTTGTGAAGTTGTGATGTAAATTTTCGCCTCAACCACCCATTTTGTCACATTTTTGTCTGTGCAGCGTTCTAACCTAGTAGTTTCCCATGTTGCTTTTGCTGCGTGTAAATCACATAGATGTTGAACGGGTGCAATATCAGTCAGATGGAAAGTAAACTCGGAAATCTGGATTACTTTCGAAGGTTGTAAACATGGATCTAGCATGCTGCATTCCACGATGACGAAATTGGGTGAGAATGCTGACGTACTCGTGATTCTGGATCAGCCAACACGAACGTTACGGGTTGTGCATATTCGTTGGCTTGGATGCAATTTGCTTCCCTTATGGAATGTTGCGTATCCTTGTGAGGGAACACGATTTCCTTAAGATGTTCGACTCCGTAACGGATGCAACTAACTCAGAAAACGTAAGTATTAAATCAGACAGCTATCACACACAGCTTTGCCATCATTTTGAGAATCGTTAGCAGTGCCCATTCCACCTGACCACGGCTCTGTCTAGAATGAACATCCGGACTGTTGTCAATTAGTGGAAAAGTTCACTGGGTTACCTGGGACGGTAATGATCGACGTGATTAATTAACTGTTTGTGATATACTGCCCCTCATTGTCTGCTATATTGCACGATGCTTACGTGCATAGGACAGGGTAGACCCCGCACCAAGCGACGAATTTAACGAACTTAAGCCAACAATTAACTTATGACTGACTGAGTCAAGGTAAGATGAGCTTCTGCGTATCCATTCAACTTCCTCTACTCTGTCCTTATAATTAATTATAGTGTGTTAGCTTTACGATGTCTCACTGCGAACCATAATGCTGTCCATCATCGTTTTCTGATGTCTACGTCTAGGATATTTTGTTTTTCAACTGGAGATTATTGAAAGTATAGTAGCTTCCATTAGGTATAACTATGGTAGATAACGGATCCTTGCTGTAATCTTTTTCAGACTTATCAAAGCTTACGCATTACGGGTTACGCGAGCATTAATCGCAAAGCTATCAGCTAGTTTAAGCGAATGCAGTAGGTTATGTGACAGTTCACTGCGCGTTTTTCTGACGCTATCACAAAATCATCAGACCGAATATCCTACGACAGGTTACGGACATAAATCACGTCATCTGAAGGGAATTGATGGGCAAAAAAGTGTTTTATGACTAACTGAGAAAGCAGTTGAAACAACGAAATTTATTCATTTGTGAGTGGAAGAGCAAGTTTACTCTCCGGGTAGCTATATTGCAACATAATAAACCAGGGCACATGAGAGTTAGTTGGCATATATTTTAAATAAAAATTAATCTACTTCTTCAGTAATTTTCTGGACAAATTGTGTATGACTTGACGTAAGTAGGAAATCTGAGCCAAATGCAAACAATAAATAGGAACCCTTTTATAAAATCTGTCATAGCGGCCTATAGATTAAATCAATCACCATGGAAACAGATTGATTCACATGCATAAGCATAGAAAAACCAACACACCCATATAGCTGAGGTAAATCGTACTGTGAATTTGACCCGTTACAACCAAACTTATTTGTTTTATACACACACCAGAATCAAAAAGTCTGTTGTTTGAAATGGTATACTTCATATTTTATCCAACTAACTCGAAAGAGCGATTCAGTGACTCGATTGTAACAGATCGAGCGAAACCAGTCTTAATAACACCGAAATCCATCATCTTTAAATTAAACAATAACCACAAAAGGACGGTCAAAACATAAGAAAATTGATTTATTTAAACTTTGTGAGCCGTACATTTAATGCGATCTTCTACATGGCGCTTTTTGGTTTGTTTCCACAAACCATGCATACCTTGATTCACCTAAAGGATTCTTACATTAAACCGTTGAAAATTTAGCCAAAGTGCTAACCTACAATACTGCTTTAAATGCATAATAAAATGTGGCTGTTAAGCTGTCGTCTGGACGTCTCTCTTCAGGTGGTAACAGCATCTAGGGTGGCCAGGCTGAATCTTCCCTTTATGCTGCTAAAAGAAGCTTATCAAATAGCGCAGTCTACGGTGTAATTTTTAAGCTTACCCGGTCTCATATAAGACAGACAAATAAAGGAGCCCTCATAATAATAAATAAAATATTCGAAGTTCTAAAACGCAAATGGAGATCATCTGAAATATTGATTCAGGAGGATTGTCCTGTTCTCCGAGCTGGGCATTTCTGTTGCAGACATTTACTAAACTAGGTAACAACTTCCGTGCGGCCATTCAGTCATGATTCGCGGCGTCTCGCAAATAAATGCCAGATCCGAGTGACTATTGATTGTTGCCTGCTTCGAATGTCAGCCTTCGATCGGTTCACGTGATTCGGTTGAGTGGGCACCTCGCATGGTGGTGAAACGTATGCGATTTCTTAATCAAGCTCGGAAAAACGATCAACAGGTGGACACCTCTTTTCTTTGTCGATCTGGTGCCTAATGCTGGCTTAACCTGCAGAGCTTCATAGACACACTCCAGCTCCAGGTGTTTGTTAATTGAGTTTCGGCCAGAAAGCCAGGCCTCGAGAAACTCAGGCGCTCTGCGTTTTCTTGCTCTTCCAAATATTTCAACGTTCTTCAGATCGAACTGATGGTTCTCGGCATCCATCTGTACTGACATTAAGGATTTCTCATCGTGGCGGTGGATGGCAAGACTATCTTCGTGCAGTCTTTTGCCAAGACAGAGCTACAGGTATTCTCAATAATTTCCATATGGATTCAAACAACAATACGCTTAATTAATGTGCAGGTTCACCGTCTTAAGATTTTTGTTATTACGCATAACTAAATCGGGAGGAAACCTGTTGGTCTTTAGGCGCACTGATAGGAGATACCGAAAACGAGACTCTTCATTTCGAGTACGGTCATGGTGGACGAAATTGTAGAAGCGGAATTCAAGCACAATTGTGGTCACAAATCAAGTTTTCGGGTTGTAACCTAAGGCACACGGCGGGTACTCCCAAATATAATATACGAAGTGAGGGTTATAGATTTTGTTTAGCCGTTTCGTTTTGTAATATTTTGCTCGTTGTGACAAGTATGAACGGCCACTTAAAACAATCGGACAACGATTCCACGTCAGCATTACATCTCCAGCAACAAACAGAGCAGAGGCTCAGCATAGTTGGGTTTGGAGAGCCGGTCCGCCCCGGGAGGCATGTGACAGTAGGCGACAATTTTAGCGCCGATGGTTGTTTAACAAAAAGTGCAAATTCATCAACTTTGCTTCCATGACGGAAGTGGCAAACACGTAGGATAATAATCATATTACGACCGAAGAGAAAATCGGTACTATAACCGTTGATTGCCCGGCAACGGAAAGCGAGAGTGAAAGCATTAAATCAGCGGGAACTTTTAGAAATGATTCGCTGAAGGAAATGTGCGAAGTTACAGAAATGGAAATGGAACCACTGTTTTGCACCAAAACAAGCATATCAACCGTTTAGATGCATAGCATCAAGTGGGCTGTTAGCGAGCCAGTCAGCAAATGGAAGGCGGGCGTGACGGGTTAGATTACTGGACTCGGATTGGCCGATATTCGTGTGTGTGCTTCATCGTTTGTTTAACTGAAGCAAAATAGGAACCTCATGAAATCAGTAGGACCATTTGTTATGAACTTGAACCTGCAAGTTAGATCGAGGTATTTGGCTTGCTAGACATGCTGTAAATTTGCTGAGCAGTATTTGCTGCATAAACTTTTGTTCCTGAAGCTCTGAGTTCTGCAACGGGGTGTCAGAGGAGAAAATGCTAACCCCACCCACGATGCGCGGAAGCTGCTTGGATCGCCAGCATCTATTCAGATGCCCGCCCCACTGGACATAGACGATCGGAATTTGGCGACTATTTGGCGTCTATGGAAAGCACTTGGGAGGATTTCGGCAACTTAGTGATTTTGGACGAAGAACCGATGGCCATGTTTCAACACAGCCGCGGATGAAGCGCGCCTAGTTCTGGAGAAATTGGACTACGACAAAGACGAATATCCAAATAATTTAGAGCACGTCTTTGGAAAGTTCAGTGAATTTTGTGAAGGTCAAACTAACGAGACCAACTAGCGCTGCTTTTCTTTTCGCGCAACAGAGGCCCAAACGAATCCGTCGACGCGTATATCATTTAATCGAAGATTTTAGCCCGATCCTTTAATTTCTATAATTGCTTGGGCGACAATCTCATAGGCGATCGGATAGTCATAGGAATCAATGATGAAAGTAAGACAAAGCGGCATTTGCGACGATGCAAATTATCGCTCATGCAGTGCATTGGTATCTGCAACAATGAGTCCTTAACCACCTATCAGTACCAACAAACATAGCTCGCAACAGATGTAAAACGGTGTACCGTTTCCGCAAGGCATAGCCTCAAAGTCTAATAAGGTGAGAAAGCAAATCTGCAAATATGCGCCACGCGACATTCGAGCACCCGCGAACAGTGCCCGTAATGTATATGGACATGCGCCAAATGTAGAAAAACGAACCGCTTTGCTTCCTACTCTCGATCGGTATTGACAAGTCCGCAGCAGATGTAGAACATTCAATTGGCAAAGTGTATCGGTGGGCACTGCAACAAGTTGTCTACGCAAGTCTTTTGATCGAAGGTAAAGCCGTACGATTCCAGTTAGACACTGGTCTACATTCTACCAAAGAAGCACTGTCCCGGAGTGTGCACTCGATCCGCTCAAGATTGCCAAAATATTTAGAATGGTTCCAGCTTTCATCAGAAGGGTTCAGCTACAATCAAAGTGATTATCCCAAGAGACTGCGCCTCATATCGACTGGAGTTTGTTATCGTGGAGGTGGAGCTATCACTGATTCTCTGCATTGATTTGATCCAGTCTCTCGGTTTTGTTGATTATAATCATGTGCGTTTTATGCATATTTGTCAGAGAGAAACCGATATTAGTGACTAATATCCGTTTGTGTTTAGCCTAAGTTTTTGAATGTTTGAGGGAACCGCTCACTTGTCCTTAGATCCTTTGATATGACCGACAGCACTACCGGCTATTAGTGTTCCATTTTCACTGTGTGGCAAGTTCACCGCTGCATTAAGCAAATCGTGTGTTTGTCGATTTCGACGAGCCAACAGACCAGGTTAGTCAGGTCGCAATCATTACGAAGAAGACGGGCAAACTGCGTGTGTGTATTGACCCAAATCGTTGAATGAGGCCTTGTGTAGACAGCATTACGCGCTACCTACTGTAGAGGAGATTTTTGCCGCGTTTGGCCAAAGCTAATTTTTTCTTGAAAGCAGACCACTCTTCGGCGTTCTGACACCTGGTTCTAGATGATTAATCCAGTTTCCTTACTGCCTTTACAATACCGTACGGAAGTTATCGTTGGGTGTGGTTATCGTTCGCTTTGGAGGTATTGAGTGAAAGTTCTCCAAAGCTATCGGTGTAAACGGTAGACGATTTAGGTGGTATAACTTGCTTGGCAGATGTTTTGATCTATGACTCCACTGAAGAAGAGAATGACGTTAATCACCACCGTTTCTTGCGGCACTAAGTTCAAACAAAACATGCAGCTTAAGCGCGCGGAAATTAAATTTCAGAAAGACGAGGTGTCTTTCCATACGCATTTGCTAACAACCCAAGCGGTCAGGGTCGTTCCAGGAAAAAGTAAGTCAAGACGAGAGATGCTGCCTCCTAACGACTTGGAGAAAATCCTTTACTTAAACAATATGGAGAATTACTTGAGCCGTTGTATGTTAAGACTCGCTGATATCAGGACGCCGATCAGGAAGTTAGGTTACAAAGTTGTGCAGTGGAGTTGTGGAAAAGAACAGGAAACCTCCTTCGAAACTATTATGCACTTCATCAGCAACGCGCCTTTACTCTGGTATTACGATCCAGCGCTATCTTTGTAGGTAGAGTGTGACTATAGCCGATACGGAATAGGTGCTGTTCTCTTACAAAATGAAGAAACATTAGTATTTCCGCAGTCGAGCCTTTACCGTAACCGAGTATCGCTATGCGCAGCTTGAGAAGGAGATTCTTGCGGTAGTCTATGTGGTGCAGCGTTTCGACTCGATCGAAGAATGACAACGTTGTATACCGATAACTAACCGCCTGTGTTAAACGCCAGGAAACCGCAGCGTGTCACTCCTCTTCGCAAACAGCGTATGCTTATTCGACTTATAAAGTACGAGGTGGAGATTATATCTACGCTGGTACACAGACGTTCATTTAGGATACGCTGTCAAGAGCTTATCTGACGGTATCCATGCATATTATGGAACAGACCGAAGCCGCAAACTTAGTACATCACCAAAGATTGAGCGAAAACCGCCTAAAACAAATAAGGCGTAGCACAGAGAAAGCTGCAAAGTTTTCAGGTTTGCGAGACGTTATTCGTCATGGGCAGCCAGAGACAAAGAAAAGGCTGTCGAAGCAACTGACGGCCTAGATAACTTTTCGGAATGAACTCATTTGACGAATGCTTGTTGTTCAAGGGAAGACGCTTTGTAATTCCGTATTCGCTCCGATACTAAATGCTGTTAATTATCCATCGCTCTCACCTTGGCGCCAACTATGCCATTAACCGAGCAAGTGAATTGATCTTTTTGCCAAGTGTGACGGAGTAGATGCGAGATTGTGGATCGAGTTGCGAGTCTTGCCGTCCACACGAAATCCGACAGACGATGGAACCAATTACGCTGCATGAATTCTGTGATCGACCGTGGCTGAAGGTGGCGGTAGATTTATTTCTTGATAATGGAAAGATTACTTGCTCTGGGTGGATTCTTACAGTGATTATTTTTAAATCGGTAAACTCATCATTGCAACCACAGAGGTAATAATCAACAAGCTCAGCTGTTGCTTCGCTCGGCACTGTATACCGCAGAAGCTGGTCTCCCACAACCGGCCCCATTTTACTAGTTTTACGTTCCAGACCTCCGCAACCAAGTGGAAATTCCTGCAACGACAAACCAGCCCATATCACAGTCAATCGAACTGATATGCAGAGTAGGCGTTAAAACAGGCCGAGCTTCTGTTGTCAAAGGCTAGAGCAAATGGTGAGGACCCGTACCTCATGCTACTGGGGAATCGCAACACTCGTTCAAGGAATATCGGTGTCAGCCTGGTGCAGCGAGCATACAGCCGAATGACCAGACCTGTGATGCAGGCACCTGCCACAATTTTGCACCCAGTTTCGGCATAGCATTAACGATAACAGAACAATTTGAGACGAAAATGACCAATCAGGAAAGGTAGTTGACCGCGGTGCACAGGTGCAATCTTAGCTAACGTTGGGAGAGTAGGTGTGGGTTCATCCTTTACCCGATAGTCAAGAGCGGTTGAATCAAAGGGTGGTGACTACGAGGATCGGTGCTAGGTCATCCGAAATAAACATTGGAGGGAAACGTTCAGAAGAAATCGAGTGCATTTGAGTCGACATCGGAGACAACAAAATTGATTGGTAGGGGAGTGAGAGATGGCGTGAAGCAAGGAGACAACAGCCGTAGGTACAGCGAAGACAACGCCAAGTGGCAAGGTGTGCGGGGTGGATAGCAATATGAAGGCGCCAGACTAATAAAAGAGGGAGGGTGTGATGGCACTATGAGATCAGAACGACCAGATGTACCAACCGAGCGAGTCAGACATGCAATAGGTGGTGGGCGTGACGGATTAGATTAGTGGACTATGAGTGGCCGACATCCGTATTAGTGATTCACCATTTGTTTAACTGGATCAAAGAAGGAATCTCATCGACTCCGAAGGGTTTTTAGTTATGAAATTGCATCTGCAAGTTTGATCGAGTTATGTGGCTTGCTAGACATTCTGTAATTTTTGCTGATGTGTCTTTGCCGAACAAACGCTTGGGACCAAGTACTGATTTCTGCCGCAGTGCTACCCAAAATGAACACAATACTGAGGTTAAGAATCTAACAACGTATTGTTTTTTAAAGATTTGCGAAACGATAAGCAAACATTTCGAACACGAATGGTGTGTTCTCATTTGAAAGTGGTTCTGTTTGGTTTCGGCTGTAGGATGTCTTCAGTGGAATCGTCTAGCCTATCGCTTGGTGGAAATTAAATTCGATATCTTGTGAACATACACATAGTAAATCGCGTGCACACTCCGTTCTCAACCTCAAGGAGCTAGCAATAGAATAGTTGAAGGAATGGCAATTATCAAAATGGAGAAAATAGAGAACCCGGGGGGTGTTTTTTAGCTACACTACTTGCTATTCTCTTGTATTTCACCAAGAAAAGCTTGACACTGTGTGGTCACCGATAAAAATTACGCATACAAAAGACAAATAAAATAGAAGACATTTCAGAATTTGTAAATTTGTTGGCCAAGTATGAGCCTGCACTTCGGGAAATGTTGGTGAAAGTTTATCTGCGAAAGAAAACCCGCACCTTTACTTTGTTGCCACAATTTCAAACTGAATTAACGAGCACTTTGTTAAATCTATTGAGAAAGGAAATCATATATGTGGTTAAGGTAATCATCTATATATTATGTTCGATATCACTTCCGGGGTAACTCGAAAACTCAAATTAAAAAATGAAGTAAACATAGATGAGTCCTTTCTTAGCTTCTTTGAGTTTAACAGCAAATTGGCGGGGGAAATTTCTGGATAAGTTTTGAGATAATTTGGTAAGGATGGAAATCGAATTGACTACTGTCCTGGCCAAACGACTGATAACAGTGCTGTTAAGGCACACTAACCAATGTGTGTCCACAGAAATACCATTCATAACAGCCCAATATCTACATTTGCGTTATGCATAAACCAGTCTCTGCGCATGCAGTTTCAGTGATGGGTTGTGGTAAAATTTTTGGGATGTAGGACTGGCTAAAATCATTCATGTTTCTTCTAAATGTTTTGAATGTTTCGTTATTATTCACCGGTATAATTATTAGGTGACTTTAAAGTCTATATTTTACTCGTCGAGCAGGTGCTGTATACATTGTGGTTAAGGAATACTCGAACCCTGTCACATCCCTGAAAAATTTCACAGAGAGAGCAGAGAATGCAACCGCAAGATCAGACAAATGTTCAATTCTTATCACGGTATTGTAAATTTCGTTTATTTTGTCTCTGAACATTTAGCTATCCGTCTCATGGAAATCAAGCATGCACATATAGGTCTAAACAAATGGACTGCACCTGAAACAAAGTCTTGTTAAGCTTGCCGTGTTAAGGGTAGCCCTTATTCAGCAAAGAGAGCATATAATGGATATGGCAGTGGATGAGTCGAAAAGAGCACACACTGTATTGGAGACAATCGCGAAGCGTCGAATCCGCCGAAAATAGTAAATGTATGGTTAAGAGTTGCTTGCTATATGGATGGGATTTTATGCTCAGTAGAAACAACAAATGGCGTTTCTTATAGACTGATGAAATGCCATATATTGCAGTAACCGCATCGTCTTGCAAACAAACATATATTTCTTACTCCGTTGAATCTGTTTGGTAATAACTGTGGTTATCAGCTAATTGAAATCGATGGTCGTAGAAAAATAGTAATTTATGAACGCGTCAGTAAACGGCAAAATTATAGATCTTCTAAGCTTCTGAACCACAAACATAAATGTTAACTAGGGTAGCCTGAGCAAATTTCTTATCCGAGCTATTAGCATTGCCAGCTTTTAGAACGCATTCTCACCATGTATGCAGATAATGAAGTACATTCAAACATCGCTGAAGTAGACAAGACTCACGAATTGCCGGTAATAAAGCTAGAGTGCGAACTTGATGATAGATATGGTTCACAATTCTAGTGCCTGAAGTGATGCGAAAAAAGCGTATTAGTCAATAATTTCACGAATACATAAAAACAAAGACGTCTGAATTTTCGGCAACACTCTGAAATTAGACCTGCGTTTGTTGTTATGTGAAACGATGTATGTAAGTGCTGCCCGCATTTGTGAGAGTTTACGAATTTATAACCGTCAGCGGGACGGCAAGACTAGTTGCTACACAGATGAAACGCAGCCGTGCGTGAAATAAAAGCATGCTTTCTACTTTCCCCATATAGACCAAAATTAAGGATCCGTGGGGAGTAGATGCTAGTAGCTTAAATTCATAGCATTTCTGTACGAATAAAGTTAGCGTAAAACTTCCCCGTCCTGTATATTTCACCAGGCTAATTTCATTAATTTGGTCACCGCGTCAAGGCCACTATGTCACAATTCTTCACGACAAAATAATACTGAAAATCAAATGCATCTGTCACTTCCAGTTTACTGCAAAAATGAAATGGAATTAATGGGATGAACCGGAGCAATGTGTGATGTTTTTTATGACCATTAATCCCATCAACGAATTCTCAATAAACAGGGAGCGGATATTCTCTGAACGCGTCGTCTAGCGCAAGGATATCAAATTTCCTTTTGTGTTCTTAAGTTTTCAACCTCAGATAACAAATTACTTTTTTAAGTAGCTTTACAGTTTAACCAATTTTATGTAAATGGAATTCCATTTCAAATAAAATTAAGTAAATTTTAGTAAAACATAATTTAACCACAGAGTGTTCTACAACGCCGGCTATTGATGGGTCAAAATGATGTGATTAATTGTGTAGACAAAGCTTACCGGCGTAGCTATTATATGCGATCAATTATCGGCAAGTAACGATTGCACATTTTTGTAGAGAATGCTCTAAATATACGTACTTTTGACAGAACAACTTCGAAGACCAGTTTCCATGACAGAATATTGCTTTGCGAATTTACCGAAACGCTCTAGTATATGGGATTGCGTACAATGCGGATTATCATTTTTTCGCAAACTATCGGAAAAAGACATAAATGCAGAAATTTAAAACAGCTTAAACAAAGCTAATATCCAATTATTATGAGAAATTGAATGCATTCATAGTGGATATTCTTAAAAATATGTCCAGTAAAATGGTCAGCGTCCAACATGATTGCAATAGAGCTGGTCCAAATACATCGAACTAATCACGTATCATGTAGACTAGAATCATAACTTTGGGTCTCAACCATGCGAACTGTGCTAAGCTCGGTGGTTTTGGTACAAGGTACTTTGCGTAAAAATTCATTAATTGGGTTGCGCATATTACCAGATATCCCTTGAAAGAAACTCTCAAATTAGGCAAATGATCATAATTTTAGTGAAAATTATGATGATATGAAAGTCATCACATTTTGCAATGAATTATCGATTTTGAAACAAAGGTTCGCGAGAATGTGCTTCCTTCAAAAGTGACAAGAATTACAGTATAGTCAAACTACAAAGCATGTGGTTGGTAGCTACTACAGAATTTAGCGCTGGTGCATAGAAAAACCACAGTTGCAGTTTTTAGCCAATGGGCCGATTTCCAGCACCAGTTACCAATGCATCTCTGTGCAAGAAAAACTGGGATACCATAAGTAGAAATAAGTAGCACAATGGAGGCAGGACAATCAGTAGTGATATCGGCATTTGAGTTCAACCAAATGGTTTTAGTAATAAGCATCACAAGACGTAAAAGAACTTATTAAGATAAGTTTAATCGTCAAGAATTATTACCAGAGTGCCTACTGTATCAGTACATGCAAACTTTATTCCGGGAGAATGGGTTTGCCGAAAAACACATTTAACTACTAAATTCACATGAATTAGATGTACCTCAAATATTCGTATGCAGCTCCAGTTAAGGATGTTTGGTTTTTACAAAATCCTCAGGGAAATCTCGGCGCACTGATTCAACGTTGATTGTTTCAGGGTGAGATCATTTAACTCATTCATAGTTATGCATAATTAGGTTTGTACTGTCGTCCACAACTAAAAAAATAATGCGCAGGATGACTACTTTAGAAAGGATTGAACCAGTGGTGTTGATGTTGTAACAACCGATAAGCACAATTATCTTCACACTGATTTACTTGACAATCGAAGGTTCAGAATGCTGAAAATTTGTGTTACTAACTTTACCTAAGTTTCCACCTCGTGCGTGTTTTATTTGCCTTGAGCAGCAGTTCGCCCTGTATACAGAAACGGACTATCATTATGCATCTGCTCTGAATATGTTTAAGGTGCGTCCGCATATTTATGTTCCCCTGGTGGAATGTATCAACTTCCATATTAGAAGAAAACAATCTTTAGCCAAAAGCCAAAGGAAGGATAGTCGTAGTCTCTTCGTTGCCTTATATATCCAGAACCATTTCACATAGTACAGGAAACATAACAATTGTTCCGGAACTCGAGTTTAACCAAGTGATTGTGTCTAAACAATCGGCGCTAGAAGGGTTCATGCAATGTTTATTTTCTTATATGTACGTTACGTAAGAATTCGGAAACGGAAGTCAAGCAGTTTTATTCTACTACTTTCAACGACCGACTGGTTGCTTTAATTATAGCAATCTACCTGTCTTGCCTGAATGAATAATTTCTCTATGTCAATTAGACTGTTAGTACGTCATTGCAATAATCATGATATGATGCATCTTAAAATTGACTCATAAACTTGACAAGAGTGACACGCTTTAGACATGATTAGATGCCAAACACATAGGTAAGCTACCAATCCTGAAAGGAACAAGACGGGCGTTTCGCCCAATTAGGACTCGTAACTGTTACGCATTCATCGGTCCCTAACTGGGGATCGAACACATGACCGCTAGAGGCTAACACCAACTAGCCAGCAGCATATGCCACTGAGCCATGGGGGACCACAGCAAACATTGTGAATTGAAACCTAACTGACATACAGCACGACCCATTCTCTACTGTCGTGCAGGTTCTTGCCCGTGCAGAGGAGAGTGATTGTTCGTTACGGTCAGAAATTCGCATTCCACCGCCATGAATCCACACTGGAAATTTTAACACCGGTAAAGTCTAGATTTTTGATTACTAATGAGTAGACGGATTTGGGTATGTTTCGGTTTAGTTCATTGCAATTAAATTCCAAAAAGCTTAGGTAAACTCGTAATGCGAGAAAGCATCAGCCTTGCGTTTCGCCATAATGCGGCTCGACATTGTTGCGAAAACATCAGTGACCCACTGGTGTTCTAACCAATGACCATGAGAGGCTAAAGCCAACTATCCGGCAGCTAATACAACTGAGCCAAGGAGGAACGATAGCTGAACATTACAAATTGAAACCTAACTGCGAGGTGTTCTGACCGATCCTCCACTGCCATGAAGGATAGTGCCGTGCTAATAAGGTGATTTACCGATGCGGTCAATACTTCGCTTTCCAGCTCTGTAAATCCACACAGTAAATTTGAATACCGGTAGGGTTTAGAGATTTGCTCATCACTTTTTAAATGGATTTTGGGTGTGATTTGGTTTCGTTTATCGCAATTAGATTCTAAGCCACGTATGTAAGCTACAATTCGGGAAAAACAAAAGACGTGCGTTTCGCGGTATAAAGAATGGTCAGTGTTGCGTATCCATTGGTCTCCAACAGGGGATCGAACCTACGACCGCCAGAGACCAACACCAACTATCCAGCAGCATATGCCACTGAGCCTTAAGGGACCTCAGCAAAGCATTTTGAATTGAAACCTAATTGCCAAATAGCCCGACCCATCCTCCACTGCCGTGCAGCTTGTTGCTCCGTGCAGATGACAGTGGTTGGCTGTCACAGTTAGGCATTTACTTGCCTGTGCCGTAAATCCAAACAGTAATTTTGATATGCTAGGACTTAGATATTTGAATAAGAATGATTGGAAGGATTTGGGAATGCTTCGGTTCGTTTAACTGCAATTAGATTCCCATCCGTATAAGTGAGCTACCTATCTGGAAACTCACTAGACGCTTGAATTGACTTTGGGGTACACGTAATTTTGGCGCATTTAGCGGTACCATTATAGGGATAAAACCAATGACTACAAGAGTATGTGTTGAGCAATGTTTCAAGTTTATTTAGTTAAAAATTGTCGGTTATCGTCCCCAGGACTCAGTGGCGTAAGCTGCTGCCTAGTTGGTGTTAGACTATATTGGTCATTGGTTCGTTCCCCAGTATGGTACCGCTGGATGCGCAATATTGGCAAGCCCTTATATGGCGAAACTCCGTATTGGTAGATTTCCTATTCTGCTTGGACATCATTTGTGAGGAACGAAATTGAATCGCACCCAAATCCGTCTAATCATCAGTAACCACAAAGGTAAACTGTACCAGTATTTAATATTGCTGTGTAGATTCACAGAGCAGTCAGTGGAAGACCTGACGGAGACGGCCAAACATTTTTCTCCCCACTGGCAATAATACGCACGACAGTGAAGGATTGTCTGGCTATATAGCAGTTTGGTTTCAATTCGCACTGGTCGGTTGGCGTCCTTCATGGCTTAGTGACAAAACCTGCTGGCGAGTTGGCGTCAGGCTGTTCCGGTCATACGTTCGATTCCCAGTGGTACACGCATAGATGCGTACCAATAACGAGACTCAATTTGACAAAACGCACATCTGGTTATTTTCCCGGTTTTTAACCCACTAAAGTAGCTTAAGTCTAATGGCGATGAAGGAAAACGTAGTTTACTCAAATCCGCCTAATCATTAAAAATCAAAGATCTAAGTCTTACCAGTATTCAAAATCGCTGTGTGGATTCACGTGGCTATCCATGGAAGACCTGATGGTGACGTTCAGCCACTTTTCTCTTCACGGGGAATATTCCCTACGCAGTGCAGTATGTGTCGGGCCATATCGCAGTTGGGATTCCATTCGCAATGGTCGTATTTCCTCCCTAATGTCTCAGTGGCATAAGCTGCTGGATAGTTTGTGTTTGCCTCCAGTGTACATCGGTACTTTCCCCAAAATATTTTCGATTGATGCGCACTATGGACGAGCCACAATAAGGGGAAACGCGCGTTTGTTTAGGGTTATGACGTTTAGCCTAAATATGCGGCTTGAGGTCTAATTGCGACCAACGATATCAAACCTTATCCCAATCCGTCTATTCATTGATAATCATAAAACTAAGCAATGACACTACTAAAAATTTCAGTGTGAATTCACGGCCCTGGCAAGTAAAGCTTTGATCGTATAGGGCTGCACGGGCAGTAACCAGAAAGGCAGTGAAGGATGGATCGGGCTATATCGCAATAAGGATACAATTCGCAATGATCTGCTGTCGTCTCCTATGGATCAGTGGCATGAGACGCTGGCTAGTCTTCGTTAGCCTAAAGTGGTCAATTTTCAATCGCTAGTAGGGGACTGATGGAAGCATATCACTGAAGAGCTTTTATAGGGCTAAACGCGCGTGTGTATCTTTCGGATTGGTAGCTTACCTGTGCTACCAGGGATCTAATTGCTATGGACGAAACCAAATCCCTCTACTCATTATGAACTCCTATCTAACAATTACTATTATTTTATATTGCTGTTTGGGTTCACGACGTTGGCAAAGCAAGACCCGACCATGAAAACCAATAAGGGAAATGTGCACTGGTAATAACTCGCACTGAATGGGAGGATGTGTCGGGCTAAATCACTGGTAGGTTTTAATTCGCAATGGTCGGCTGTCGTACCCCATTGCTCAGTGTCCTAACCTGTTGGCTAGTTGCAGTTGGACACTCATGGTCCTGGGTTTTAACCTCAGTAGGGTATAGATGGATGCGCATTGCTGAAGAGCCCCAATAAGGCGAAACATGCGACTATTTTCCGGGTTACTAGCATGTCGATTCAGATTGTAATCTTATGGCGATGAACCAAACCGAATTAAACAAAAATCCGTCCACTTAAATGTATTAAAAAATAGCCCTAACAGTATTAATAGTTGCCGTGTGGGTTTCCGACGCTTGTAGGGAAGTTCTCACCGTGACGGCCAAATACTGTCCTCTGCACGGGAAATAAAATACATCGCATTGGAGAGTGGTGTAGCTAGTTTGCATTTAAATTTCCATTCGCAGATATCTGCCTTCCGCCCCCATTGCTCAGTCATAATCTGCTGTCAAGTTGACCTTAGCCCCGTGTGGTCACTGTCTCGATCCCCATTTTGAGACATATAGATGCGCACGACTGACTTGCCCGAATAGGATGAAACACGTGCCTGGTGCTTTCTCTGATTGATATCTTACTTATGCAGCGTGGAATCTAATTACGATTGAGAAAATAGAATCACACCCAATTCCATTTACACATTATTGATCGAAAGGCTAAAAGCTACCAGTATTATTTTTGCTGTGCGTATTCTCGGCGACGGCCAGGAAAGACTAACCGTGAAGTCCAGCAACTGCCCTCTGCACGGGCAAGGACGTGCACGGTATTGGAGGATGGGTTGGACTATATCGCAGTTATGTTTCAAATCGCAATGTTGGGCTGTCGTCTCCCATGGCTCATTGGCATTAGCGGCTGCCTATATGGCGTTAGTCTCTAGAAGTCATGGGTTCTTTCAAAATAGTGAATTTATGCATAAGACTGCTTACGAGCCCAAATAGTACAAAAGCCTCTTCTGGTTTATTTCCTGATCGGAAGTTCAAATACGATGCTTGGAATCTTATTGCGATGAAACAGAACGAATCATAACCAAATCCGTCTATCTTAATTTATTGAACTCCAATTATACGATTAATCAACAAGTCTGTGTTGTTTACGGCAGTGGCAAGAGGAGACTTGGACTTAGAGGCCAAACCTGCGATTTGCACAATCGTTAATCTGCAATGCATGGAATATGGATATGTCGGGCTATATCGCAGTTGGTGTCCAGTTCGTAGTTGTTAGTTTTCGTCCCACATGGATCAGTGGCCTGAGCTGCTGCCTTAATATGGTTAGCCTCTGGTATTCACTGGTGCGATCCATAATTGGGGACGGATGATTGCCTACCACTGGCGAGCCCCAATAGGAGACAAATCGCGTCTAATTCTTTCTCGGTAGTGGTAGTTTACATATGCGGCTTAGAACATAATTTTTGTAATCCAGACCCAAACTTTGTGTTTTCCGAATGCTTATACTTAGCTTGTTCCGGTACAATGGTTGCTGTTTAACTGACAGGCTGGAAATTACAAGTCCTAAAATAGGTGCACAGTTTCTCATATCATACATGTAAGCACGCCTGCTTCGGTATAATTTGGAGGCTTCATTGCAGCTAGATATGTAATACGACATTCAGGTATGGCAACATTGGAAAAAATATGATATCACTGATCTTGAGTATCCAAAACAGATGGCGAGAGAAATGTTAATGGACTGTTACATTTCCAATGCATTTGAGGCTAAAGACTCTAGGTGTTTCAGTGATCGATAATGTCTTCTACGAAGTGAACACATGTCCATAAATTTCCTAAAAACTTAATGCTGACCCTTATTGAGTCTGCCAAAATACCTCAGTGGGGAAACCAACTATTTAAGTTATCCACATGTTAGAGCCGGTTGGAAAGCCTCCGTTACACTTTATATTCGTGCAAAGTACTTCCAAATTTTGGCATCTCCGGTTTTGAAATAGCTGCTTATAAAGCTTAACTTGCTAATCCATTACACTACTTGTAGTACGAACTAGCCAAACCAAGTGTTCCTTTAAATCTGCCTTTATTGAACCGCTACGAGTAATGTTCATTGCAACATTCATTCTTGTACTCACCCTTTACATACGGATACTGCCAGTGGTATTGCGTTTTTATGCGTGATAAATCCTCCTATTCATGGTACATGGGCGATGATATTTCGCAGTAGACACGGTAGTATTCACACATCTTTTATGGTAACAAATGTCTTAACCTGTTTATCTTTAAATGTTGAACTGTAATTTGAAACATTGAAGCTTAAAAACGAACCGGAGTATTTCAGTAAACACTCATTAACCAAAGTAACAAAATTGTTTCATGTTTAAAGTAGCGCGTAATTCAGTTAGATTATGTTTGTAAGCCCACCAAGAGTGTGCTGGACATTCTTTACTACAGGTAGCAATCGAGGAATAGCATGACTCCTTCATGCGACTGCACACGGACCTAGTGCATCTCAGTTGTTCTATCTCACCAAATTTTGCCATAACCACATATTTTCTAAATCAGTACAGCAAATATGTTAACGTGGGTTGCCGGAATGTACGAGAATCTCCAATTTCCACTGATTAGGTCGTTCAAATGATAATCAGCAGAAGAATCTTGATAATGATTTCATTATATATTTACTGTCTCCGGGTGAAATTTGGTATCATCACATATGTCAGCCTATGTCACTGTGGTTTCAGGAACTAAGCTCCTGTCCCTGGTACACACATCGGGTTTGCGCTTGACAGGAGAAGGCAGTCACTGAACGAGGGCTGTCAATATGTCCACGAATGAAAGAATACTCCTCATCGTGCAATATACGATAGAATGCTGAGAGTGATTATCAGTTTGACAAACTAAAGCACCTATTAGAAAAAATGAATTAAATGCTTTCTTTACCCTAACCTACACATATGCAGTAATACTCATTTTCAGCGGTGGGACTAGTTGCGTATATCAAGGTACAGTTATTTGCAATAAAGCTTTTCAGTCGATAAAAGGATAGTTGTTACAAGATACACCGGACATATTCAGTGGGGTTTGTACCTTTCTTGCTTCGGTTAAGTATTTCGTTGTGGTAGTAGGTGTGGCTGTTTAGTTAATTCATACTCTGTTAGAAGCTAATACAACCTGTAAAACTCGGCGATATGCACAATGCACTGATTTTATCATACGGTATATTTCAAAATATGTTTATTGCACTAATGTTTGTTACCTGTAATCAGTTTGTTTCAGTTCCTGCTAAAGCAGGTATGTACACTCTTCCTACTCTTTGCAATCAGAGAGTACACAACTCAAGGTCAACCCAATAACCACCCAAAATATGTTGCCGAGCATAATATATAACAGTTAGATTAGAATGTCTAATTTGAATGTCTGCATTCTCAAGTACCTACCTTAATACCATCCGAAGCTGCAATAGTTGAGCAGTAAAAATCCACCTTAGTAAAACATGCAACCACTACCTGAGGTAAAAAACGACCAACAAATATTTTCTTAAAAAAAAGCAGTTGGTTGCTTGGAAGGAAGTCAAGGAAAACTAAGGCCCTGTTTGTCTACGCCAGATAAAGGAATCAGGGTTGCATTAATGAAGAAGTCAGATTGTATTTAGAAGATAAATAGCATACAGAAAAATGCATAAAAATTCCGAAAGGTACAAAACAAGAAAGACAGGACGCCGGCGATTAACAAGGAATTTGACAAAACGTTTACGCCGTTTGAGGCAGGATACTATTATGGACTGATGATTTTGGAAGGGCCATACGTATTGGAACAGTTACGTCGAGACTGGATGCCTTATTTTCTATCCATAAGCAAGATGTATCGATGATACCAATACTAGACTTGTGCATAAACTCCATAATGCGAAGCGTCTTGCGAAATTCTTCGATTCGGTCAGGAAATCCATCACCAGATATAGCCTGCGGGACACTTTCGAAGTGCTTGATACAGTATAACATCTCAAACAAGATGGAAGGAAGATGATCAAGTTCGATGTGGCGTCAATTCCCACCAACGTCCCGATAGTTAAGACCATTGACTGTATGTGCGACTTTATCAAATAGCACAGCATTAGCATCGGTATTTTAAATGACCGATTGAGGCAACGTATACTAGCATGCAATAAGAACATACAGTCATTTTAGTTGAACGCTTATAATATAAATAAGCAAGGTAACCATAGGTTCACCATTAGGTCCGTTGCTCGTTGATATCTTCATGAGTAAGTTGGAGAAAACCCACCCATAGGTATGGATCAACAAATTATTTTACTGCGGCCCATACATTGATGTTACGCAGCTGCTTCGGGATAGGGATTCTAACAATAAGGTTGATGACAATAATAATAATTAACACTAATAAGCAGATTAGTCATAATCTTCAAACAATTTCGGTGTCGGAATACATCAATAAGTACATAAGTAAGTTATTAGGTAAGTAGCCAAGCATTTGCTTTAGTGATGCGTAATGCTACCCCACACTATCATTTTCGATAACGCACTGCTAATGTCACAATGCACGTTTACAAAAAGTTTGCAAAATAAGTGCCTAGCTCATAGGAAAGTTCACCTAACTTATGTCTTCAGACCGCTGTATGTTTTTCAATTTGCCATAGTCTCTTCATTTATCCTTGAGTTTCCTATACTTATATTCACAGGAAAGAATTTTTACTAGTGATGTGAAAAGTAGACGTCACTAACAACGTAATTTTTACAGAAAAGTTGAACTAAGCTGCGCAGCATGGTAAGCACACCGTAGTTTTTATCCCATATATCGATGAAGACGTGGCAGCAAGTCAACGACCGGGTTTACTGTTGAGAAGTCCAGACCTATTGTTCTGTACTTCATAGTGATACTTTGACACATTAGAATGCTAAAGGAAAAGAGGACACTTATGTATAAGAATTCGTCTATTATTTTAAAGCCAAATTGATCAGCACTTTGTGTACTACACCTGTGTTGAACCTGTTATTATTAGGAAGAACTTGCGTATAGAGCTTGCATTCTCTCTTAATTAAAAGCTACACATACATGTTTAAAGCTTCCATTTTTCCTCAATCTCACTTTAAGGAGCAGTCAGACAATACACGACAGATAATTATACGAAGTTTGCGTACATACATGACCCTTTGCAATGCTTTGTTGATGTGCATTATATACTGAGGTTGATGTTTCATACGTGATGCTTCTTCACCGCAGTTGTTCTAAACGGACTTACACTTTAAATGAACGAATTTATTTCCTATGCTAATTTGGTGCAGAGTTAAGTCTCGATATCCTTATGCTTTAAGTGTGCTCCATGCTGAGGTTGATGTTTCATTCACCATGCTTTTTCATCGTAGTTGGTCTAAAGCAACTTGCTTTTACTCTAGGTCTATTTAATCTGAATATTCCAATTACTTACACACCTCGCTTAAGCTAATGGTGGGTAAGTTCGTGAAATGTTTCCCTTTTGTGCCTTTTGTTAAATATATTTTCCTTGTAGCTCGAAATGTTCGCCGATTTGTTGATAACCAAGTTATTTCCTATGCTCATTTAGCGAAGTGTTTATCAGGCACATCAAAAGGCATTATTGGATTTACTCTATTTGTTATCATCATCTCATGTGATTGTCAGTTGCTTAACATCCCCGGCGTGGCTGCGTGTGATGTGCATACCTACAAGATGCTTACTTGTATATTACCCAACCTTCGTCCATACTGCCTCCAGAAGACTGCTAGTCGTGGCTGGAGGGAATGGAGTTCACGCTCTTTGTGGCCGTGCTAGGCTCAAAGAGCGGTTCCATGCAGTCGGTGTGGAGCGGAATACGGTCCAGCCACTGCCTTGTGTGAGCTTGATTCTCTAAATACAGGGTGCTTGTTTTTACCTGTAAAGTAGTGTAGGTCGGCTCCGTTGATGGAAACTGGCTCCCAGTCATTTGCCTCCCGGTCTTATTCCTTTGTTTTTAACGCTGGATATGGGGTGTGTGGTTGAAGCTGTCGTTGGTGCAACGCAAGCCACACATGGTCTGTCTGTAGGCACAGGCGTCCTGTGGCTGATCTATGGAAGCCACAGCTATAGGCGAGTCCGAAACCGGATGCCGTCAATCATATATACACCGAAGTGTTTTATGGTAAAATTCAGGTTTATTCAAACCGTATATATTCACCTGTTTATATGTAAAGTGAAAGTATGGAATTACCTATATTGTGTTTAAATCTGCTAAGCAAAATTCATTTGGAAATTTACTACTATTGGATAACAAACTGAATTACGCTTCCATTAATAAAACAAACAGATATATTTGGAGTTGATTTCGCAAAACCTTACTACTTGTAATCAGGTCCGTGTAACATAATGTTTATTGCTGGTAAAAAATTACTTCCTACATGAATGGTGTTAAGTTTACCATCACATACTATTGTAATCAATATGCAAAATTTAAGAAAAGGAACCAAAAGGAAACAAAAACATTTTACTGCATACTGGCAAAGGTACACCATGACTGAAGAGGCCACGTTGTACAAAATTGATTTCAATCATTCAACTCTTTAATTATGCAGCATTCTTAAAGACCCAGCGTGCATAATATGAGGCGAATAGGTACTCTTATGAAAAAAGCCCCCACCTCTCTTTATCGCAATCAATTTTGTGCAAAAGTTAATGTGTTTTGTGACATAAGTTTTTCTATTAGAATACTAGGTTGCGCTGAAAGAAAATAAGCCAAAAAGTATTTATTCAAGTTACTGAAATTCGCAAAATTAACTGAATGGATATTGTAATAATTGTTTGTTTAATCCTTTCCTAGATTTTAGTCTGTTTAAATTGTAAATTATGCAAGTGGAAAAATGCAAATGGAAGAGAAAGTCATGCATTCCGCTTTAAGCCTAGATAAGTAAAACCAAAGAAAGTATACAATTTGTTAACATCCTTTTCTGTTCCGTAGCTTATTTTTATTTCTTTCCGTATACATAAAAGATAAGTAAAAACTGGCGTCACGAATATTGCTTTATCAAAACTTTATCGTATTAGTCCACATGCTAGAGTATTTCTCTAAATCCTAACTTTTGTATGTCCCCATCTTATTATAACTATTGATGGCAGTTAGCTCAGAATATCCTCAAAATTTGTTTCACTATATGTATACATGTAACTGAGATGAGAGTGTTCAGACACATTGTGAAGAAATCTATTTACAGCTTTTGCAGTGAACTTCTTCATCGCAAAAATTTTACAAACTATTTTATAAAACTGTGAGTTTCTGTTTCACAGATATTGCAGGCGTAAAGTTTACACGTGTATGGATTTTCTATTTGACGTTACAGAGGTAAAATTTAGTGCTAGAAATCGGTCGTCAGCGTTTTTATCGGATGGCTTCTAATGCTGCTTTCATACAACCGGCGCGCTTCAGTTTTCCCCACAACAAGCCAGATAATGTAAACAACATTCTTTAGACTGTAATGGATGATTCTGAATGCTGTGGCTCAAAGAAATAACCTTAGGCTTCATGCGGTTTTTGTTGTAAGTTTAAACCTATGAAACATAAATGCAGTGAATAAAAAACGAACATGAGCTTGATGACGGTTACAAAGCCTATTTTACATGCCCGTTGTGTGTTCTGGTTGTTGTGGTAACCCGCTTATTAAAAATCGCATTTCCATATTTTGCAATAAAAAGAATAGCCTTATCTTCTTTAATACAGTTTATCAGCATTCCACGTAATTTTGCATCAATAATATGTGAAAAATATTGAATTGAACATACTTCCCGGAAGTAGAACGTTGAGATGCATTTAAGTAGCAAAATATTAATGACAAATTGTATCATCCATAGGAAAATATTGAGTTGTTTAGTGCATTTGCAGAAACTACCGATTGAGGGAGTGTTTTTCACAGGTAATGTACGAGAGTTGAAAAGAAATTAAGTGGCAATCTAGGAAGCTGTACAATTCTACTAATTTTGTTTAGTGACCTCTTAATTTTGTGTTGTTGCATTGCTATAGTAAACAGCGGCGCACAAGATTTTTGTGTGCAAAATCAAAGTGCCATTAGCAGCAAATCCATTTATCAGCGAAAACGCAAGGTAAATAATCACGAACGTTACAGTCGATGCTGGTTTGTATATGGCGAAAATCAATGAAGTATTTTAAAAAGCTTTTCCTTATGGTAACTTCGACACCATGCGGTCGTGCTTCAGTCACGGCTGAGAGACAGGAATTGAATATTTGATATCGGGGCGAAAATGCACACTACGCATCGGTTGGAAGATAGATAATTATTTTTGTATTTTTCTTATCTTAACTTCCAGAAGTTCTGGTTGCCACTTTTCAAATAATTTGCTGATTTCCTGGGACAACCAAGTCATCCTAAACCAACACTACTAATTTGTGCCTGGCAGCACGTAGCTGTGGCACTTGGTATCCAACAAGTGGGAGTACGTAATACGGTGTCATATGGAGATCCCTTCGCATTGGCTCACGCTGAACTGCGGCAGAATCCGGGTTAAAAACAAATTATATATATATATATATATAAACATAAGTATAAGTATATATACATAATTTACACATCATCAAACGCCTGTCGGACCTGCCTTTATCCTGTGTCATTTCTCGATGTCGTCAGCAAACAGCAAGATATATTAAGAAACAGAATCAGCAAATTATTTAATAAATAGCAAAGTAATCCTTGTCCTAGAACAGACCCCATGCGGTAGACTGCACGGGAGTTGTATGGGTTAAGATAATGCGCCCAAACTGTGCACAGTACTTGTCATGAAAGGATAAGGTTTGCTTCTGAGCTCAAGTATGGTCAGTGACCCCATAAGCTGAGAGCTCGAGAAAGAGCATCCGATGACCTTGATGCTCAAGTTACTTCGAAAAATGCAGGCTGATCATATCAACATCCTCTCCAGCTTAAGCTGTTTCGGTACAAGTATTTTATTGTGTATGTTCGTTATCTATACAGGCTCGGAAATAATTGGCAATATTCTAGATAGACACAAATACATTGGCAATAATAGATTCCATGCACTTAAAGACAGTTTGCAGTAGGGATCTTGGGCGAGAAATTGCGGTCTTAATTTTCCTCATCAGTAAACACATGAGCTAGAGGTGGGAAACACCTCAGCTACTGTGCACAAATACATAAAGGAAAAGGAAAATAACTACAACAGCTGCATGTCAGCTGAGCTACCAGCAACGCATAGGCATCGTTCCAGTAAGCTACCAGCCTGCTACTAGGCACAAAGCAAAATAATTATGTTTTATTGTACTATATTTTATCGTATTTGTAGGGGGCGGTCAAAAGGGATGGGAATGGACAAAGAAACTCACAGCTGGAACGACAGTGAGGTCGACTCCTTGCCATGTCAGCAAGTGTATCCATCCAAACGTGTTCACTGTCTTTTGGACCCCAACCAGGAAGCCGCGACGCTCCAACCGAGGCCAGTTCCGAAGTGAGGGCCTTCATTTATTTTGACCATGTACTCGCTTGACCGCCCCTCCTCTTCTTCTATCCACATCCCCGGTATCAAACAACACACGTAGTGGAAGTCGGTGGACTGGCACGCGGAACGCGTGGCCCAGTCATCGGAGCCCGATGCGTGAAATGACGGTGCTGAGCTTTTCAGTTCCTGTTACTGTGCCGTAAACAAGGAGAAGAACACGCTCGTTACTCACGCGGTGTTCCCACCAGATGTAAGCCAAACTGCGAAGGCACCGATGGTCGAACGTAACTAGCCTCTTCATATTCGCCGATTTTAGGGGCCAGGTTTCGCAACCGTACATTAAGGTCGAAAGTACCGCTGCATTGTACACTCTACCGTTCAGGGCGAGAGTAATGTCGCGCCGCCGCGAGAAGTGGCGAAGGTTAGCAGAAGCACTTCGTGCTTTCACCATACAGTTCGTGATCTCATATTCGATCCCAAGGGCGCTGGTACGACTTCCCAGGCACTTGAATTTTTGAACGACTTCTAGCTGATCCTCAACAAGTGTCAGCGCAATAGGCGATCCCTGCCAATCTTGGAGGAACGCTTTGCACTTCGATGGTGCAAAGAAAAGCCCGAAGCGGTTGACAGCCAGTGCTAATCTGTCCAGCGCGGTTTGGCACGTGTGGGGCTGTCACAAATGAGAGCAATGTCGTCTGCATACTCCATTTCAAGAAGTGGTTCTCCTGGGAGTAGCTCCACAACTTACAACTCATGTCTTGGAAATGCAATCTCCATGACTTTTTCAAAAGCGAATTTGAAGAGGAAAGGTGACAACGGACATCCTTGTCTCACAGCGCTGGATATATTGTACGGTGACGGCAGATTGCCCTAAGCACACACTCTCCCGTGCTAGCGCGTATAATGCTCGGATAATATTTAAAATTCACATGCGCACATCTACCCTTAGTAGACAATTCCAGAGGACACATCGAGCAACTGAATAGAAGTCAACTTTGATGTCGAGGTACACGACTACGTTGGGCCGCCAATATGTGTGACCGTCCTCCAACAACGGACGCAAGATGAAGATGTGGTCGATGTATCCACGACCCCGACGAAACCCGGCTTGCCCCTCACGAATCTGGCTTTCATGAGCGCCAGTCAATCTGTGAAGAATTATGGAGGCGAGTAATTTGGTGGCGACGGAGATCAGAGTGATTTCTCCGTGCATGCTGCATCCTGAAAGCCAGCCGCTCTTGTAGATGGGAATAAAAACGGAGCGGCTCTAGTCTGTTGGGACAGTCTCCTGCTCCCACAGTTTCACTAGTAAATTATGTACAGCATCAACAAGAGTAGATAATTCGAATTTAAAGGGGCTGGAAGAATGATCATCGGGTCCCACAATTTTGTTCAACTGCAACAGTCCGATCTCAAGCTCGACTTCTGAGTGAGAGGGTGAATTAAAATGGACAGCCCACGGAGCAGGGCGATCAGTGGCCGGCGAATAATCGAACAATTCTAGCCTATTGAATAGCTTTTCAAAATGTTCAGTCTGGTGGGCGTCAAGTCACCCTCCGGCGGGTAATGTGTTAGAAGTTAGTGCTCGCAAGAAATAAACGGGCATCTTCACAAAATGAAGTAACCGCTAAACGTTGTCATTACGGGAGCCTACACCGTGTTGACTGCCCAGATGCATTTCATCAGTGGACAACTTTCGAACTTGTGCGTTCAGATTCCCAGCCAGAAGGACAGTGCCCGTGCTACTTCTGTGGCGAACGAGCTGGGTCGGTTGGCCGTAGAAGTCGTTCTTTACCGAATCATCGCTACAGTTTGTGGGCACGTAGGCAGCCATTATGAATAGACACTTATTAGTCACGCGCGACTATGAAGCTTTGAAAGAGCCAGCAAATCGGACCGCACACATCCGGCTACTGTTTGGAATCCAGTCAAGCAGCGCAACTTCAGCGCGGGGACTCAGGGCAATGCCAACACCAGCTTGGCCGGTGCTCGAAGCTTCATCACTATGGATAGGCGCATGAGAAAATACTACTTGCGTCACCTGAAGGGGATCGTAGAATGAGCCCAGAGCTCGAGTCTTGCAGGCGGGTCTCTGATAAGCAGCAGATATCGATCGAGAGGGTCTCCAATGTTCGGGCAAGTGCTGTCTGTTGACCGATCTGTAGTAATTTGTGTACATTGAGGCATGCCAATCTGATGGATGATCGAAGGCTCCAAATGGAAACCGATGAACTGGAATGGACCGCTTGGTTGGGCATGGGCTTGCCGACAGGAAGGAGTGACGCTCCGCGTTAGCAAGTAAGTTGAAATTAGAACATAAATGCTTAGCAAAGCACGATTGGGGAAGGCCAGGTATCGGGGGTTAAAAATGGGGGACATAAGTGAAGTTGGAACGGGACGGTAAGACTGAACATGCGTAAGGTGGAAAAAAAAGAGGAGGAGAAGGCTTGAGCAGTAGCATTTAAACCCCTATCCACCATGCTCGATGCGGCAGATAGAGCACCGTTGATTATCCTCTGCGGTGGCCAGAGCAACAAGAAATTGTTTGACGCATGATTCATATTATTGCGTGGGCAGGATGCTGTCAGGTTGCCCAGGCCTAGACAGGAGAACGATTAGGGTTCTCAACCAAAGCCTTTGGTTCAATACACTTACCGCAGGGCAGCGGGTTTGGCTTTTGACTACAAGGATAATGTTTTAAAGACTAACGTGCCACCCTCATTCCAACCCCCAACCTGGAGGACCAGGAGGCTGAGTATATCTGGCCTCTAACCATTGACCAATCTGTTATGAGTTACCCTGAATGTGCAAACCACCACCCAGCATAGCTTAGTGGATCGCTGAGGCACACAAACCATCATACCACGGTAAGGTCCAGCCTCATCTGCTTTCGTGAATCCGTCAATACCCCAAGCCTTCAGTTAGAATGAACCTGGTTCTTATCTATGAAGCGTTGTTATTATATCGTTTTGATACGTTAGTTTTATCGAAGATTCCAACATTCCCCACTGTCAAATTACTTCTAAGTTCGCTACTACCGCTGTTCCCTTAATTTTGAGTAAATGTCATGACACTGTGCAAGGAAAGATGGACCCGTTTGGAAACCTAGCTTGCAGCGTTGGCATGTCAACAGAATGCTGCCTAAGATTATTCTGTGAAGCAAGGTTTCTTTGTTGTTCGTTTACACTGACTGTTTATTTACTTTACACTTGCACTCTGCGTCTTATCTCCACATTCATAGAAGTAAAAATGCTGATAGTTTAATTGCAGCCCGTCCGTAGTCAATATAGTATAGTGCTGAAATGTACTGTTTGGAAGTATACAGCTTATTTTCACTTCAATTAACTGTGAGGCATAACTTCTGACCGTTTCTTATTGCTGTTCCCGGTGCTTATAGGCTAATGTTATCAAAATCCAGGGACCTGTGGTTGAGCATATGCATCAATATTTGCAATACTGTTTTGACGGTAAAGAATATGCTGTTGGTTCCATGGTGTTGAAGCAACAAGAGCTTGCAGTTTGCCTGGTTTATAGACCTTCTGACATATGGGGGAATGTTGAGTCGCAAGGCGTTTGTTGTTTCTGTAGCTGCTCTTATTTGACCATCAGATATTATGAGCAGACGAACCACCTTCTTTAATATGTTAAGGCTATTAAATTGCTTATACAATTGTTTTGTTAAGCCTTAAACTTTATGCCATGTTATTTTATTTTTTATTTATGGATATTTATATATTTATGGATATTTCAGTTCATTTCTTACTATCTGGCTGCCTGTTATTCATAGGTATTTGACGTTGGGGAAAATATATGCTCTCACGATGCGGCTTTGCTTACTACAACTGCCATTTTTGAGTTCGGATTCATTCGAAAGAAAATGTTTATGTTATTACAAACCCTAGCATTTGACGCATCCATAACCAGTCGATGAAATGCACTAACGGGTTCAATCCAGGTGGTATTCCAGGAACAACCTTGTTATGGCATTGACAAACTTTGTTAAGCGGTCGTAGCGTGTGATGCCGCGCAAAGTTGCAGGGTATTTACTAGGATATTCCTCATAACAGTTAAAGTTGCGTGATTACATTTCCCTGATAAACAACGTGATGTCTACACCCATTACATAAACAATATGTTCTTTTAAAGTCTACAGAAGATCTAGCAGTCATGTTTCGTTGCATGTTCAGAAAAGGTGGGCATTATAATATTGTTATACTGCGAATCAGCTGCCACGAGCTGTTGCAGATAGGCTTTGAATTAGTCTTAATCCTAGCAGTGGTTTCTAAACAGTGGACGTCGAAAACACTAGTGACAAATTTGTATATTTTCAAATCAAATTGCATCTTCATTGTTGCAGTCTATCTCATAGTAGCTTTTGTATTGCTTTATACTAAGCCACAGAAAACTTTTCTTTGTTGGTCATCTGTAGGCTGCACGATAAATAATAATAATGAATACTGTGTCAGCTGTACGCCGTAACGGCGCTTCGCTTCCGCGCGACCACCGCCAGTCGCGCTCGGGCTGAGTATACCGTGAGGACGCCCACGCATACGCGGATTCCAACCGGTGACCATATGGTTGCAAACCAAACGTGCAGACCACTCGGTACAATAAGGATTTGGGAATTTTGAGACTGGTTCCTCCACCGACTTGCGATGTAAGTCGTTTCGGTTTTGCAAAATATCCCTCCTCGTTTTGTAAATTGGTGGTTTAGGATGAGTAACAATCTCAGCATCAAAACCTCAGCGTCTGTCATTCCAACTTAAAGCTGTCTCAGTGAAAGCAAAGATATCTTATGACTTAGATTCTTTGCGATCCTTCAGTTAAACCGGCTTAGTGAAAAAATAGGCACTGGGATAGAAGCCAGATAATTAATTAATTAATTAATGAGTCAATAGAGTGCTAACAGTCAGGTGTGGGAGTATGTCGACCAATTCCAAGTCGGCCGTTATTACTTTTCGCGATAAATTATATAGCCCGCAACTTGCTTTGGCAAACCTGCGACACATTCCCTAGCCGGACTTAAAACAGCATCCCGTGAACGGACTTTCAAATTTAGCACCAGTATAATCACCGATAGTACTTCTAGTGCTGCAGTCCCATATCTCTTATTTGTAAGAGATCTGAAGCATTTTACCACAGTCTAGAAGAAATGATTTTCCTGTTTTTCGTCAGCGTTTTAACACACCTGTGCATTTTATTCTGATGGAACCATGAACGCTGGGACTAATTGGCAGCACCCACTATACTTTGATGAGAGCAGCAACCTAACGAGCAATCGCGCTATAAAGTTGTTCAAGGATATTGTCTCCCTAAATATCCCTCACTGTTGTTAAATCGTGAGTTTCAGTCTGTTGACTATAGTGGGAAGGAAAATATGGCAAGCCAATTATAATAATGTTTTTGAGCAATACAATTTCTATATTTATCGGTGATGTTTCTTCTTGATTGTCGCGAGTTTCACGCAATATCAACTTATTGGATTCGCGACAAGATCCGTGTTGAAGCAAACCTACCGAAAGTAAAATCATTTTTTGTTAATGTATTAATCTACCATCATATCATTAGATCTAGTATCGCCAGTGTGCAAATTTCAATTAATTAGTGAATCTTACTAGGTTTCTCTGTTTAATGTTCAGCTTTATTTAACTGCACCATAAGATTACTTAAATCTTGTTTGTCGGACAACTCACCGCACAATGAGATGATGGGAGATTCGTGAACAGCTGAGTGAAAAGCAGTCTCGTCACTATTAGTAGATTGCTTTTCCTTTTAGCTACACGGTCAGGTTATCGTTCGTCATGGCTTGATGCTAAGTGATTGCTGCCTTACTTCGCCTAGGCGGTGTTAGACGCATAAGAAACTGTAATGGTGGCATCTCGTGCGATATATGCGTTAATGTGAATATGTGACAAATGTTCCGGGGGACTTGAAGTCAACCAGATTGCTTTGAGCTGCGAATGCTTATGTCTGAAGTTTGGCTTCCCTATCCTTGCCAATGAAATAATATATTAGGGTCGTAGAAACAGCATCCATCACATGTTGCTACTAGTGCTTAAGTTTCGCTGTCATGAGCATGACTTGAATTTGACAGCCGCGGTCAAGTGCGGCCTAAAGTGCTACTACAGTTAGAGGATATATCGGCGATGGTAACTTTCCGTATGTTGTAAGGGGCGAGCAACTTTTGAATCACTGAATTGCGTAGATTGCACCGCATTTTTGCGTTTCCAGTTACTTAAAATTTAGAAAACATTAATATATTTTTAATTGACATACTACACAGCAAATTGTAATTCTACATATATCAATGTGCAGATTTATACTTCCACAATTTCTCGTCGATTTTCAGTCGGTTTTATTTTGGTTTGTTTTAGCTGAAATTAAAATCACCACGCATTTCTTGCATTTAACAAGTTTAAATTAGTGAATATTTGCTATGCTATTGCGCTAAATAAAGAAAGACAAATTGTTTAAGAACAGTTAAAAATCATCTGATCACTACACCATTATTGCCCAGTTCAGATCTGTTGAAATCTAACATTTCGACGGCGATTTCCTATTTTGGTTACTTATCAAACACATGTTACGTTACTTAACTTTTCTATTTCTAGCTATGCATTCATCTTGAAAATAATAATTTTACCTCAAGTTGACATCACTTAACCCGGGCATCAAGTCATGTTCATCCATGGAGCTAATTAGGTTTTCTAATTAGACTCCAATGACAGTGGAGTCAAGTTCAGTAATTTTCTGTGAAGTTCCCATGCATCGTTGATTCCAATTAATTTCATGCGGTCAGAAGAAGAAAAAAGGAAATTTCCAGTATACTGTTGGAGAAAAACATCACCAATTTTGATCTTTAACTTTAGCTTTCTTATTTATCCTTAATTAAGCAACAAAAGGAAGATATCCGAAAGAAAATATAATTTCGATTAGTGCTTCTGTCGCTTTAATACTTTGCTGCAAAGTGAATTGCGCGTAGTAGAGCTTGAATTGGAATATCTTATAAACCCTCATCACTAAGGAATCTATATTATGCAATCACCAACATTTCCTAATGAATAGTTGTGTCTAAATCGGATTATCGCAATAAGTTGAGAATTTAGTATGCATTTAGTAGGATAAAGTTTTAGAGATTGCATCATAATATGGATAAAAGAGGTTTACGAAAATACTTACTAAGTCATGGTCAAACATTTGCCGCTGTCGCCATCTGGACGCATGGCATTTCCAAGGAGACAATTGAGTATCCTGTGCGTGCAGCATTCTTTGACAATTTTTGTAGATTTTTGCTCCTGCTCAACTCAAATATTTACTATTTTCCAATAAGAAAATCAGGTAATAAAAACAGTTACAGCTACTAAAGTAAGTTACCTGAGACATGATCAACTATATATATATACCTCAAATTTTTATTTAAAAACATCAAAATTTCAAAGCAATTCAGCAGCGATTTTGTTATCTGTGAAACAGAAATTCTTTGCGGATGTAAGTACTGACCAAAGTAATATAATTTGGTGATAAAAAAGTACAAATATAATAAAAATGTCTATTCTCGATGTCACACGAGGCGCACCAAAAAGGCTTAATTATTTTTTTATTAAGGAACAATATATATTTGCTCAAATATTGGTCTTGACAATTAAGTGAGTATTTGCATGAGGTTCAATATATGAGACGGGATTGTACTAACTATTTCCACTTTGAAATAACAAACTATTTTGCAAAAGCTTTGGTGTAAATAAGCACGAATGGTGAAATAAATATTCATCGAATGTAAATGCTGAACCAGTGAAACAAAGCTAGTTACAGTAAGCTAGCGTGAGTTGATCTGAAGCGATTATTATTTGTATATTCTACTAATGGAGATAGCTAGAATGCTGTTGCACTTTTTATCTCGATATCGTTTGACTCAAAATAACCAATGTTACATCCTGATTCATTTTTACAAATATACGCCCTCTTTTACGTTCTAATGAATATAATCATGTTCTGCGTTTGATTGAGATATATCCGTATATTAAGAGAATACCAGGTATACCTTTATAGGGTTATGATCAAAACCGCGGAAAATTTTTCCTGAGTGGACACTCAAATGTTAGTACAAAGATTTTGACAACCATCCAGGCGTCTTTGTACCGCGTTGTGTACATATCTGTAGCAAGTTGAGGGAAAAGCCAGCTTCATAGAAAAAGAGTTGAATAACGCTGATTGGGGACCGTACACGGTTATTGCCAGCTTCCTCAGGCGACAACCATCCTTTCTAAAAATCCGTAAGAAAAACAACGGACAACAGGCAGCCGAACAGACAGACATACCGTGGAAGTTCTCGTTGCTATATATGTATATATATTCCTTGCGAAAGGTTGAGCAACGGGGAAATACGAATAAATACGAGCTGAAGCCGATCGCCCGATATCAGCGATGACTGGAATGTGTTGCAGCATGGAAAGTTTACGTGCGTGTCTGTATATACAAGGCCCAATGACTGCGATTCGCAGAATGTTAAATTCCTCCAAGATTTCTATAGGAAGTTAGCTAATTCATGCTGAGTAATGGCAGGCAAGCAGTGGCGCCAGGTGCTCGTTTACACCAAATTGGATAGAAATTTAACAATGTAAAATCTATGTGAACACTAGTAGATAAGGGACTATGGTGCTGCGTCGCGCCGGATGAATCAGTCGCATGTAGAGTAACGTGCAATAAGGATGATCAGCCAATGGGAGACATAGTACGTGATTGCTCATGCTGCCAATCTGGCGTAAGGAGCTACCATTAGCCTGGGGGCGAGAGGAAATCTGCGAGTGGTAATAAGAAGCGGATTGGTGGCCTTTGAGGTTGGAACGTTTGCAGCCTGTTGTAAGAGGGGCTTTGAAGGCTTACACGAGCGTGATGACAACTAATTGAGTAGTGATAGGAAGCGGATTGGCTGCAACCCTGTTGGAAGGGAACCTTTGTAGGCTTACGGGTTGAATGCAAGTTGGCTATCTTTATCGCTAGCCTTTCTGGCCACACGTGATGCATAGTGTAATCGTGCCACTGCGAGCAATCTGGAGAATCGATAGGTGTGCGACTTACCTTAGGATGTGCGTGTGATTGTTAACGCAGTGTGAGGTAATCGGAAACAATGCAATAATTCGTATGGTGGAGGTAAAGCTAGAACTTGGCAAATAGAATTTTTAAAAAGCTTTACAGCTACAAATTTCTCGTGCTGTGTTTTTTCAGTTGGCCGTACACTCCTGTGAATAGCGTAGATAGGTATTGCTTATGTAGTCGGCGCATTGTATACTAAGATCAAGTTCGCTGTGTAGGTAAGGTCATCATTGGATCTGTAACCATTGTTCCAGAGAGGAGGGTTCCTAGTGTGGCGGTGACACGACATTAGTGAGTGTTCGTTCATCGCCCCACCTGTGCGCCACTTCGTGTTAATGGGACGGAACCAGCCAATGAGAGCGTTTTACGCTGAGGGCTATTGATTTGGCCATAAATTGAATGTACCGTTAGTTGGACGTTAAGCAAATATACGTGCCAGCCGTACGCCGGTCTCCTGCTTTGGGAAGTCGGGCTGAACAGAGTGCACGCTAGCAGCAGGTCATCGGTAGGTCAGCCGAAACCATAACATATATTTTTGGCGACGGAAGGTAGTGGATCAAGATGTCAATTTCAGCGGAAGACCTGAAAATCATTTTGTTGCAGCAACAGCAGCAATTTGAAACAGCACAGCTGCGTATGATTGAAACCCTCACCCAAATGTTATCTGTGCTGCCTACGGTCGTTCAGAACAATGGGAAGCCTTCGGCGGATGCGATGATCAGTAGTGTTAATGAGTTCATATTTGATCCTGACTCAGGATTACTATTCGATGCGTGGTTCAGGCGCTATGAAAATGTTTTCAGGGCAGAGTTGTCAGGTCTCGATGATGCATCTAAAGTTCGCCTTTTGTTACGAAAACTCGGAACGGTTGAACATGACAGATACATTAACTACATTTTGCCAAACAACGCGCATGATTTCAGCTTTGATGATACAGTTGCTCGACTCACAGCGTTGTTTGGAGACCAGTCGTCTCTTTTCAATAACCGATACAATTGTCTAAAGCTATGCAAAAAGGACAATGACAGTCTTATTGCTCACGCGGCGATAGTCAAACGTGAATGCCAGAAATTCAAACTGAAGTCGCTCACGGAAGACCAGTTTGAGTGTTTGATACTAGTATGCAGTCTACAGTCCCCAAAAGACGCCGAGATACGAACGAGAATACTTGGTATGTTGGAACGCGACACAGATGTTACATTACAAAACGCCATTGCTGAAGCCCAAAGAATCATGAATTTAAAGCACGATACGGCTATGGTGGAAGATTCGAGAGCACATTCCGCAGATATATCTGTCCAGCAAATTTCAGTAAACAACCCACCGATCGCTCAACCTAGCAGATATCCACAATCCAAACCCCCATCATCTTGCTGGCAATGCGGAGGACGGCATTTTGTGAGATGGTGTCCTTTCAGCAAACATGTTTGTCAAAGGTGCTTTAGACGGGGGCACAAGGAGACCCACTGCAGATTCAAAACATCATTTAGATCGTCATGTGATACTCGAAAAGCAGGTTACCGAAGGTTCGCGACAAGAGTAAACGCTAACTATACGGACGATGTTAAATATAGAAGAAAGTTCGTCACTATTACCATCAACGGAAGAGTAGCGCGTCTGCAGATTGATACGGCTTCCGATATTACAGTCATTACGGAAAACTTATGGAAAGCTATCGGTTCACCTGACATTAAACAAACTAACCATAAAGCGAAGAGCGCATCAGGTACGAGTCTAAACTTGATCGGTCAGATTGAATGTGAGTGTCGCTTTGCCAATTTCACCGCTTGGGGAACTATTTTCGTCACAACACACAAGAATTTGAACCTCTTTGGATTAGACTGGATTGAGCGATTCAACCTCTTAGATGTTCCCATTAATCAAATCTGTGCAAGTGTACACTTACACAAACCAAAAGTCTCCAAGGCAATGGCAATCGAACAAATTCGAGAGAAATATGCACCTGTTTTCCGTGAAGGACTTGGTAAGTGTACAAAGCTGCAAGCTTCATTGTCCTTAAAACCCGGTGCTGTTCCTGTTTTCCGTGCAAAGCGGCCAGTACCTTACGCAGCAGTCCCAATTGTTGACCAGGGACTTGATCGTTTGGAGAAACTTGGGGTTATCTATGCAGTGAACTACTCTTCTTGGGCGGCTCCAATTGTGGTTGTCAAGAAGCCGAACGGCCAGATCCGAATATGTGCCGACTTTTCTACTGGGCTGAATGAAGCGTGAAACACGCATCAGTACCCTCTGCCAGTCCCAGATGATTTGTTCTCGAAACTAAATGGGGGTCAGTGTTTTGCCAAGCTAGATCTATCGGATGCGTACTTACAAATAGAAGTTGATGAAACTTCTAGAGAATTACTGACGATAAATACGCACCGAGGTTTGTATCAGTATCATCGACTTCCATTCGGAGTTAAGTCCGCGCCAGCAATTTTTCAGCAAATCATGGATACTATGCTAACAGATGTAGATGGTGCTGCCGCATATTTGGACGATATCATTGTCGTCGGAACTAACCCAGATGACCTTTTCAGAAAGCTGCACTTAGTACTTGATCGCATACAAGAGTACGGATTTAGACTTCGCCCAGAAAAGTGCACGTTTTTCATGGACTCCATTAATTTTCTTGGCTTCATAATTGACAAGAACGGTAGACGTCCAGATCCGTCAAACATTGATGCTATAAAAAAGATGCCACCTACCGAAGATGTGCCTACTCTGAGGTCCTTCTTAGGACTCGTCAGTCATTACAGTCAATTTCTGCCACATATGCACAGCGTGCGTGGACCACTCAATGAGTTACTACCCAAGGACAAACGTTGGCACTGGTCCGAAGATTGTCAGAAGTCCTTTGAGGAAGTGAAGCGAATGCTGTGTTCTGACCTTATGCTGACACATTACGACCCTACACTTGAAATCGTGGTAGCGGCAGACGCTTCGAAGTATGGCGTGGGTGCAGTTATCTCTCATAAGTTTGCTGACGGATCGGAAAAAGCGATCGCACACGCAGCTCGATCACTGTCGCCAACCGAAAAGAATTACGGGCAGATACAGAAAGAGGCATTAGCGATAGTCTTTGCAATAAAGAAATTTCACAAAATGCTGTATGGCAGGAGGTTTACCCTGCTTACCGACCATATTTGGATCAAAGTCCGGTATACCCGTTTATACCGCAAACAGACTGCAGCGTTGGGCCGCGGCCTTACTCGCCTATGATTTTGCGGTGAAGTACACGGCTACAAAGGACATAGGTCAAGCAGACGCACTTTCCCGGTTATTGGAGCTACAACAGCATCAGCAGGAAGAATCTATAATTGCAGCAATTTCCCTTGAATCAGAGGTCAACCAGGTCTTGATGGAGAATTTTAGGAAGCTTCCCGTGACGTTTGACATGGTACGTGACGCAACTGTGCGAGAGCCCCTCTTGCGCCAGGTAATCAAATTTCACACTACGCAGTGGCCAAGTGATACTCTATCCGGAGAGCTACAAATTATCTCTCGGAGAAGGGACGAACTTTCGATCGTAAATGGGTGTTTACTTTTGGCCGAGAGAATTGTCATACCCAAAGAACTTCGTCAAAGAGTTCTTCAGCAATTTCATCGGGCACATC
>OX104066.1:5376658-5411406 GCA_944474145.2 Dicrocoelium dendriticum | reverse complement strand
CTGTTGCCTGTTTGCCTCCAATAGTCAAAGCGGATATGATGTAAATGTGCAATATGTCATCATTGCCTTTGCTTCCCTCTGTCTCATAATTAAAAGTACTAGGAATAACTCATGTGAATTAAAATTCATGGGCATAATTGATTGTATGATATGGACTTTGCCAACTTGTTAAACAGTACCGATTTGTTATATGCAAAACATCATGGTCATACTGTGCACATTTTACCCAATACCAGCTCATTTTGATGATATATTGCGTTTCGGTTCAGAATTTCATTTTACCACCTGATGGTTACAATGGGTATCTTTATTTTCCTCAAATCAGCGCGAGTCCGCCGAGTTAGCCATATTCCTTTGCACTTGTCTACTAAGCGACAACGTATTAAAATTATCGCCTTTGCTAAGAATTTCATGTTGATCAAATTAAACAGTTTACAATTTAGGAACCAAAGATTAAAATCAATACTCTGAAGTACGACACGAGATAAAGCAGTTTCACCTCTAGCTGCATTATTATTAGATTAAACTGCATTTAAACTTTTGCCTTGTTAGATGGAAAGCTTAAAGTTTAAGGTAATAATGTTGCTATCTTCCAGATAGCTCACAAACATACTGAATGAGATGTAGTCTCAGATTTTGACTTTATTTAATGGAATATACACTGCACGGTCTTATGATGGTTCAGTCCTAATTGCTTTGGGAATTTGATCACTAGTCAAAACGTTGAATATCAGGAACCGAGTTTTAAACTTATCGGTGCTGCAATATGTGTTATTTTTTCCACTGGCTTATTTGTCATGGCCCTCAGTAAGTTTAATCAAATCGTACTGGCTCCCGGCATTTGCGATTCGCAGCCGTTTTATCTTCAGCGAAACTAATTCAAGGGTAAGCAACACAAATTGGAAGATTGCCCAATATCAGGACTCACGGAAATGTATGGACTTACTGCTTTTAATATGGTTTTCCTATTCTTCAGCCCGATTTGTTAGGCAGTCATCAGGGCTGAAAAACATAATATCCCTGCTTCATACAATGTACGCCAACGATATCAGATTATTTTTGGTATTTTGTGTTTTTGCTATGCTATGCTTGTTTACTTTTGTGTTCTCGGAGCACGGTATCAGTTGTAGGCTGATTAACATGTGTCAAAACATCTCTTTTTTATGTGGATCTATAAGCTCGTCCAGCTGCGGCGAGCACTATCATCCGTGTTCTTATCCTGTTTTATATAAAAGAAACTGGTTGGCACTTATTGAGAACCCTGGCCACTAGAATATATATGAAAAATTCAACGAAGATGCTGGTGAATCCCATTTAGTAGACTTCTAAGGAATCATATAAAGTTCGTTAAGTTTGCGCTATTCGAAATGTTGGATATGTGGTCATGGCTGTTTGTATTGCGCATCTCTAATCGAAATAATCCGGATGGTTTGTGCAGAGAATGAAACTATAGAATTTCCCGCAAATTTGCATAAAATGTCCAAACTTTTGCAAAGTAGGTGCGAATTTTGGCAAAGAAATTGCAAAATTTTGCATAACCCTGCGCGACTCGCCAGCCGCTCTGAGCCAATGTTTTGACTTCAAGTGTGTTCTCATTGCTAGACTGCTAAGATTTGGTGTGTAAAACTTGAATTGAGCGCGCTGCCCCTTGAGCAAATGAGATATTTGAAAGAACCTCGAGTCCATAGATTTGGGTGATGTCACGAGCTACTACGAGTCCCCTCACATACGAAACTTTGGATTACAATTGGCCTGAGAGAAATGAATGGCCGGAATATAAGCGCACGACTGAATGGATATTTATCATTTCAGCGTTGTCAACATGCTTTCACATGTTCGACAGATTATCTCGTCAGACATTCCTGACCGAGTTCTGGATACCTTTGTCAACGAGTACGAATGCCAGCTCGTGGCAACAATGAACAATGTGAAATATCAAACTGCTTACTCCTGGATTCGTCGCTCTCTTGATCAGAAGCCGGATACTAAGCAGGCGCGCTGTTATAAGTACATTCTGTCGGAGAACAATATTGCAAATATCCTGGAATGAATCGTGGAGTACACAGTTCTAGCACTACACGAATTACGAGTCTGAGTGTGTGCCAATATGGATAAGAACATTTCAAATTCTGCAATCGTACGACACCTAGATGAACATTTGATGATTATGAAGAACAGCTATCAAACCCCAGAGCCAATGAACAAGAATTGAACCAAATCTATACGAAAGGAGTTTGTTCAAAGTTTTCTCTAATTTGAATGGTAGGGGAAGTTCTTTATCTGGATGGTTGAAACAACAACGTTTACTGCAAACGTACTCGTGGTTGGTCGCCCAAATGTGTGAGGGAGTGTGTCCAAGTAGCCAAAAGTAGAGACCTGCATTTGCCTAACATCGGTTCACACACAGTGGATGGAAACGTGCCGATGACTACCAAAGAGGCACATTCATTGGCCCCTTATCTCCCGAATGGCTACAAGACATTTTAACAAGCTGGAGCGGGAAGTGGAGTTCCGACAGGTGGGCGTACTGCGTAAGAATGAACCATGTCACACACATTTGGAAGCGCTTGCGTTAGCCGAAGGATACGAAGGAGTTACCATTCTAAAATTGAGCCCAAAATCCCACTTCCTCAATCACATTGAAAATGTTTGGCAGGCATTGAAGGCTGGAGTGAAGAATGAAATGCGAATTCAGCATAATTAACTTCTGACCGGGGATCTCACGAGCCACATTAACAAATGGAATTGAGGTTGCCTTTCTGGAACGCATTCCCAGAACATCAACTATTGAGATCAGTGTTGAGTGATGTGGAAATTTGATTTGTTACATCCGTGTACTTTTTCCGGATTGTTTGAAAAACATGACCTGATTTGATCGCATTTTCGGATCATCATTTTAGACATCTAGTTTTATGGCGTATACCTTTATGAGCGGGTAGGGACATGAGGAAATTCGAAGTCTCTGCAAAATATGTATGCAGGTACGTATGGTTACACGTATTGTTATACAATCGTGCTGGGGTTGCATCGATATCTGATGTCCAGTGTTAAGCAATGCCATTGGACTGGCTTCCAATGAGACATGTGCAAGTGACATTTGTTGCGTATCGTCTACTTCGTACTGTTGTGCATAGTTATGAATATACGGCTGGATCCTAACTACGCTTGTCGACTTAGCTACGTTGAGGAAACTATACAGAAGGCAGCATTCATCCCTGAGAGGAAAAGGTTACATTATTTTGTGAAACGGTTAAGAAAAGAAAAAATCTAACAGACATTTTGAGTTTTCGATCTGCCTACGTAAATATCACAGCGGTGCATGTGCACGGCAAATTGGTGTCTTGTTAAGAACCTTCCGAACAACTCTCATTATTGCCGTCGGTGGGCGCAACTTCGCAACATCGAAGCATGTACAGAACAACATTTGGTCACTTATGAATCCGAAACGTTCACGGACTCGGCCATTGTCTCCATAAAGAATGGACCTAGTGGATGGCTCGAAATTCGATTAGGGTTATTGGTAATTTTTGCGCCAAGTGTGTTTGCAGATTTTGTGAACGAGCATTGTAGCAATTAACAACTGTCAGCACTTCAAACTGCAATCAAGAGAGAGACCAACCCAGGAGTACACATTTTGACATTTCACATTTTTCACAGTTGCCACGAGCTGCCAGTCGTATTCGTCGATGAAGGCATCCAGAACTCGGTCACGAATGTCTGACAAGCTCATCTGTCTAATAAAAGGCACCTTGACCACGCTTGTGGCACCACACATGGCCATAGATTTGAGGTAAATTCACAAATCTTACCTACTCAACGGGCAGCGCGCACACTTCACAACTTACGCAACAAATCCTAGCATCCTGCCAATAAGAACACACTAGAGATCAGAGCATTGGCTCAGAACGGCTGGCGAATCGCGCAGCGTTATGCAAAATTTCGCACTTTGTAAAAATTCGCACCTACTTTGTAAAAGTTTGGACGTTTTATGCAACTTTGCGGGAAATGCAAAAAAATTGCATAAACGAGCTATTCTTCTGCATGAATTGCCTTCTAAGGCTTATAGCTCCAACACATTATTCTAGCAAGAAGGCGTATGATCTAGGGTAGATCTCCTGCTACACGTTCTGACCCAAATAATCCAAATGAAATGATTATTTTGCGGAACGTAAACAACTTGTTTAAAGGTGTAGTCTTCAATTTCTCTCCGAACATGAAAGGGGTTTCTAACATATGCACCTTGAAAAGACCATTGATGCGGAGGCCAGTTTATTTTCTGCTTTGCTTATTCAAATATAAACATATTTTTATTGCATTTATGGTAAGAATTTTTGGAAGCGCTTCACCAACGCTATGTGGCACGTGCCTCAAACCTTTGGCTGCAGAAAGCACTACAGGAAAACCAAAGTTGGTGAATGGTACATCCTTATGGCTAGAAATGTAGGTCCATAGATAGCACGATGATTCTACGTTTTTTATGTGCTTGTCAATCCGGAGAAGCTGCAAATCTATTATGTTATATTTATCCTCTGTCATACTGTCATGCCGACGAAATATTCTGCTTACAATCAGAGAAACTTTCCGCACTGGTATACTAGCAGGCACGCTTTTCGATATCGAAAAGTCTGCTGGTAAATGCAGAATCCTGGTGTAATGCATATAAGTCTACACGATATCTGCCGTTACTGTTATTCATTAAGATGTTAACATTCTCTGTCACTTGACTTGACAAATGTGCTTTACAATACTTGTCTAGACTTGCTTCGGATTTGTGCGGAAGTGTTATTATGTTTGGATTTTGTGTATTAGTCGTTAGGAATGCTTGCTCACACAATCCCCCAAATTATATCTGCAAGACACTTGCAAACTCTAACCGGGGATTATATAATAGGATTTCCTATCAGTTACGCCAGCGTTCTATAAATATCGTTGCCAGTGTCCCAAACTAGAATATTGTGCATCAATGGGTAAACATTAATCAAATACAGCATACACGAATAAACAACCAGTACTGCCGTTCATGATATATGATCCCTACATATTTGCTGGAAGGAAACTCTTGATCATCCATTGTTGTTTTAAAGCGATCTGGACTACATTATATAAGAATCCTTGTTATTTGACAATTGCAACCTTCAAAACACGAACAGATGCATTAGCATATTATGGATCGATTTTGCAGGGAATCTGCCTGGAGCAAAATAATTTCTTCATCAATCAAACATAGTTAAGTCACTCATTGTTCTGGTTTTATAATAATGAGCAAAGTAGTAAACTACCATGCACTACGAAAATTTAGATGTCATTCGTCGCAGCTCCTTCTCACTCAGCTGGTTCGACACATCTGGATGAGCACGTGACAGCTGTTTCGAGCTCCTGTTTCTCGTCAGTGTTGCAACTTTTTGGGCCCCTACCGTGTTCCGACAACATGACATTTTGATACCAGCAAATTGTGACAGCAGCCATAGGTGACGACCGCGGGCCTACATGACTAACATTTGATTATGATATAAGCCGGCTCATCCTAAGTTACACAAGCTATTGGTATCCAGGTTACTTGGGCTAGGAACCCGTAGGTTCCGAGGAATGCGCCTGACTGATGAGACGCAAAAGATCATAAAAGCTGGCTGGTGTGGTTCCAGATGTGTCGGTGCCTCCTGTCTGAGAGGAAACTGCGACGTACTGCCTCCGAAACTAAACCTGTGTGTCCACTAGTAATCAGTACTGGAAAATCCATCTCTATAGCTTCGCAAAAATACGAAGCATCCAGTTGCCAAACGGAATTTCGTAGCTTCTTCGGCCAATCTACCGATTGTAACTGGCACGGAGGTGGACGATGGAACGGGCTAGATAAAAAACTCTAAACTGTGCAGCTCCGCATTTCACCCCCATGGGTTATCGGCACAAGTTGCTAAAATGCAGAGATCATGGGGGTCGGAACTCTGCAGCGTCCCTAGAAAGGCACAACACTAACGAGAAAACTAGGTAGAAACAGCTGGCTGGTGCTTAAGCAGACATGTTAGTTATACATATATATATACATACACACATATGCATAAATATACATATATATACATATATATATACATATATTTACATGTTATATATACATTTATAGCAACGAGGATATAAAGAACATAATATCTAAACGGTTAGTAATTTGTTGCATGTTGTTCACTTCTTCTTGAGAGCTTCCATGGTATGTCTGTCTGCTCGGCTGCCTGTTGTCTGTTGCTTTTCTTACGGAATGTTTAAGAAAGTATGGTTGGCGCCTGAGGAAGCTGGCAATAACCGTGTACGGTCCCCAAACAGCGCTATTCAACCATACTCCTATGAAGCTGGCTGTTCTTTCAACTTACTACATATATGTACACAACGCGGTACAAATAAGCCTGGATGATTGTCGAATATTTGTACTAACATTTGAGTGTTCACTAAGGGAAATTTTTCCGTGGTTTTGATCATAACCCTATAACTGTATATCTGGTATTCTCTTAATATACAGAATTTCTCAATCAAACTCAGAATAATATTATATTCATTAAAGCGTGCAATAGGGCGTATATTTGTAAAAATGAATCAGGATGTATCATTGATTATTTTGAGTCAAAGGATATCGATATAAAGAGTGTAACAATTTCTAGCTATCTCCATTTGTAGAATATACAACTAGTAATCGCTTCAGATCAACTCACGCTAGCTTACTGTAACTCACTGTGTTTCACTGGTTCAGCATTTACATTCGATGAGTATCTATATCACCATTCGTGCTTATCTACACCCACGCTTTTGCAAAATAGTTTGCTATTTCAAAGTGGAAATAGTTAGTACAATCCCGTCTCATATATAGGACTTCATGCACAAACTCACCTTATTGTCAAGACCAATATTTGAGCAAATATATATTGTTTCCTAGTAAACAATTAATCACGCCCTTTTCATGCGCCTCGTGTGACATCGAGAATAGACATTTTTATTATATTCGTACTTTTTATCACCAAATTATATTACTTTGGTCAATACTTACATCCACAAAGAAATTCTGTTTAACAGCTAACAATTTCGCTGCGGAATTGCTTTGACAATTTTGATGTTTTTACTTGAAAATTTGAGGTACGTATATACAGTTTATCATGTTTCAGGTAACTTAATTGATTAGTTGTAACTGTGTTTATATTACCCGTATTTTCTTTTTGGAAAATAGTAAATATTTGAGTTGAGCAAGATCAAAATCTACGAGAATTGGCCAATGTTGCTGCAAGCACAGGTTACTCACTTGTCTCTTTGTAAATGCTATGCATCCAGATCGCAATAGCGGCAAATGTTTGACCATGATTTAGTAATGATTTGTCGTCAACCACTTTTATCAACTTAATGCGATAATCCGATTTAGACACAACTATTCATTAAGAAATGTTGGTGATTGCATAACATAGATTCCATGGTGACGACGGTTAATAATATGTTCTAATTCAAGCTGTGCTACGCGCAATTTACTTTGCAGCAAAGTATTAAAGCAACAGAAGTCCTAATCGAAATTATATTTTCCTATGGATATTTTCCTTTTGTTGCCTAATTAACGATAAACAAGAAAGCTAAATTAAAAAGTTCAAAATTGCTGAAGTTTTTCTTCAACAGTATACTGGAAATTTCCTTTTTTCTTCATTTGACCGCATGAAATTAATTGGAATCAAAGATGAGTGGGAACTTCACAGAAAATTACTGAACTTGACTCCACTGTCATTGGAGTCTAATTAGAAAACCTAATTAACTACATGGATGAACTTGACTTGATGTCCGGATTGAGTGATGTCAATTTGAGGTAAAAATTCTTGTTTTCTAGATGAATGCAAGCTAGAAATAGACAAAAGTTAAGTAACGTAACATGTGTTTGATAAGTAACCAAAAGAGAAAAGCGCCGTTACAATTTTAGATTTCAACAGATCTGAACTGGGCAATAATGATATAGTTATTAAATGATTCTTAACTATTCCAAAATACTACGCGTTTCTTTATTTAGCTCAACAGCATGGCAAATATTCACTAATTTAAACTTGTTTAATGCAAGATATGTGTGGTGATTTTAATTTCAACTGAAACAAATCATAATAAAATCGACTGAAAATCGACGAGAAATTGTGGAAGTATAGATCTGCACATTGATATATGTAGAATTACAATTTGCTGTGTAGTATGTCAATTGAAAATATATTAATGTTTTCTAAATTTGAAGTAAGTAGAAACGCAAAATGTGCGGTGCAATCTACGCAATTCAGTGATTCAAAAGTTGCTCGCCCCTTACCAAATACGGAAAGTTTCCATCGCCGATATATCCTCCAACTGTAGTAGCACTTTAGGCCGAACTTGACCGCGGCTGTCAAATTCAAGTCATGCTCATGACAGCGAAACTCAAGCACCAGTAGCAGCAGGTGATGTATGCTGTTTCTACAAACTTATATATTATTTCATTGGCAAGGATAGGGAAGCCAAACTTCAGACATAATCATTCGCAGCTCAAAGCAATCTGGTTGACTTCAAGTCCCCCGGAACATTTGTCACATATTCACATTAACGCATATAGCGCACGAGGTGCCACCCTTACAGTTTCTTATGCGTCTAACACCGCCTAGGCGAAGTAAGGCAGCAATCACTTAGCATCAAGCCATGACGAACGATAACCTGACCGTGTGGCTAAAAGGAAAAGCAATCTACTAATAGCGACGCGACTGTTTTTGCTTAACTGTCCACGAATCTCCCATCATCACATTGTGGGGTGAGTTGTCCGACAAACAAGACCAAGTAACATTATCGTGCAGTTAGATAAAGCTGAACGTTAAACAGAGAAACCCAGTAAGATCCTCTAATTAACTGAAATTTGCACACTGGCGATACTAGATCTAATGATATGATAGTAGATTAATACATTGACCAAAAATGGTTTTACTCTCTGTAGATTTGCTTCAACACAGATCCTGTCGCAAATCCCATAAGTTGGTATTGCATGAAGCTCGCGACAATCACGAAGAAACATCACCGATGGATAGAGAAAGTTGTATTGCTCAAACACAATATTATACATGGCTTGCCATATTTTCCTTTCCACGATAGTCGACAGACTGAAACTCACGATTTAACAACAGTGAAAGATATTTAGGGAGACAATCTCCTTGAACCTCTTTATAGCGCGATTTCTCGAAAGGTTGTTGCCCTCATCAAATTATAGAGGGTGCTGCTAATTAGTCCCAGCGTTCATCGTTCCATCAGAGTAAAATACACAGGTGTGTTAAAACGCTGGCGAGAAACAGGAAAATCATTTCTTCTAGACTGTGGTAAAATGCTTCAGATTTCTTACAAATAAGAGATATGGGACTGCAGCACCAAAAGTACCATCGGTGATTACACTGGTGCTAAATTTGAAAGTCCGTTCAAGGGATGCTGTTTTAAGTCCGGCTAGGGAATGTGTCCCAGGTTTGCCAAAGCAAGTTGAGGGCTATATAATTTATCTAGAAAAGTAATAACGGCCGACTTGGAATTGGTCGACATACTCCCACACCTGACTGCTAGCACCCTGTTGACTCCTTAATTAATTAATTAACCGGCTTCTATCCCAATGCTCAATCTTTTCACTGAGCCGGTCTAACTGAACGATCGCAATGAATCTAAGCCATACGATATCTTTGCTTTCACTGAGACAGCTATAAGTTGGAATGACAGACGCTGAGATTTTGATGCTGAGATTGTTAGTCATCCTAAATTACAAATTTACAAAACGAGGAGGGATAATTTGCAAAATCGAAGCGACTTACATTGCAAGTCGGTAGAGGAACCAGTCTCAAAATTCCCACATCCTTATTGTACCGATAGGTCTGCACGTTTGGTTTGCAGCCATATGGTCACCGGTTGGCATCCGCGCTTCACAGAATAATCTGAGGCAACATTCTGTTGACATACCAATGCTGCAAGCTAGGTTTTTAAACGGGTCCATCGTTCCCTGCGCAGTGTCATGATATTTGCTCAAAATTAAGGGAACAACAGTAGTAGCGAACTTAGAAGTGGTTTGACAGAGGCGGTTGGTGCAATGCTCGGTAAAACTAACGTATCAAAACGATATAATATCAAAGCTGCATAGATCAGAACCAGGTTCATTATAACTGAAGGCTTAGGTTATTGGCCGATTCACAAAGGCAGATGAGGCTGGACCTTACCGTAGTGCAATGCTTTGTGTTCCTCGGCGATCCAATGCGCTATGCTGGGTGGTGCTGTTGCACATTCAGAGTCACTCATAGCAGATTCGTGAATTGTTATAGGTCAGACAAACTCAGCCTCCTGGTCCTCCAGGTTGGGGGTTGGAATGAGGGTCGCACATTATTTCTTAAAACGGACTCCTTGTAGCCCACCGCCAAACCCGCTGTCTTGCGATGAGTTTATTGAACCAAAGGCTTTGGTTGAAAAAGCTAATCGTTCTCCTGTCTAGGTTTGGGCTACCTGACAGAATCCCGCCCACACAATGCTATGAATCATTCGTCAAACAATTTCTTCATGCTCTGGCCACCGCAGAGAATAATCAACGGTGCCCTGTCTGCTGCATCGAGCAGGGTGGATAGGGGTTTGGATGCTACTGCTCAAGCCTTCTCGTCTTCTTATTCCCCCAAGCTTTTTCACTCTTACCGTCCCGTTCCAAATTCCTTTAAATCCCCCAGTTTTCAACCCCTGATACTTGGCCCTCCCCCAACATGTTTTGTTAAGCATTTATGTTCTGATTTTAACTCATTCGCTAACGCGAAGCGTCACTCCTTCTTGTCGACAAGCCCATGTCCAACAAAGCGCACCATTCCAGTTCATCGGCTTGCATTTGGAGTCCTCCATCCTCCTTCAGATTAATTTGCCTCAAGGTACGCACATTACTACAGATCGGTCAACAGGCAGCACTTGCCTGAACATTGGAGACCCTCTCAAACGGTATCTGTTGCTTTTCAGATACGCGCATGCCAGACTCGATCTCTGGACCCACTCTACGATCTCCTTTACGTAACGCAAGCAGTATTTTCTCATTGATGCTATCCGGTGACGATGCAGCTTCGAGCACCGGCCAAGCAAGTGTTAGCATTGCCCTGAGTCCCCGGGCTGATGCTGCTATGGTTGACTGGATTCCAATCATTTGGCGGATGTGTGCGATCCGATTGGCTAGCTCGTTTAAAGCTTTGAGGTCGGGCGGTACTAATGGATGTATATTCTTCATCGCTGCCTACGCGCCTAAAAGCTGTAGCGATGATTCGGTAAAAAACGACTTCTACCGCCAACTGACCCAGCTCCTTCGCCACAGAAGAAGCACGGATACTGTTGTGCTGGCGGGGGATGTGAACGCACTAGTTGGAAAGTTGTCCACTGATGAATTGTATCTGGGGGGTCAGAACGGTGTAGGCACTCTTAATGATAATGGTGAGCGGTTACTTCATTCGTGTGAAGATTCCCGCTTATTTCTTGCGAGCACTAATTGCCGACACAGCACCCGCCGGACGCCCACGACGACCCCATGAGCGCACATACACCAGCCAACTGACAAAGCCAGCTGTTCTGAATGCGTATCGAAGTACGCTGACATACGAGTTGAGTAAGCGCTCACTGGAAAAACTGATGGTCACTGGTCACATGTTCACCAAACCTTACTAGCAGCCGGTAAATCCTCATGTGGTATGTCTAATAGGCAACATGGCACTTGGGTCCTTTCGCGGTCTCTGGAACTTATCGACGCTCGCCGACATATCCCGGCTGGATGCGAACATAATGAAACTCGCAAAAAGCTGCAGGCACGACTCTGTGCTAGCCTGAAGAGAAAGCGCTAATCTTGGTGGTCTTATCATGCATCAGATATGGAAGTGTTCGATGCCTTTTGTTACCGTTGTAAGTTATTCCGTCTTTTACGGAAAACGGACAGCAGGAGACCTGGTGTTAGTGAAACTATACATGACGAGAGTAGACAGCCTATCCGCAAGTTGTCAGAACGTTTGGAGCGTTGGAATTAGCACTCTGGAAAGCTTATTCATCGGCCGGGATTGTTCGATTCTTCGCCGGCCAGTGGTCGCCCTGCTCCGTGGGCTGTCCGTTTGGATCCACCGTCTCACACAGAAGTAGAGCGGGAGATCGGACTGCTGAAGTGGGGCCTGATGATCTTCTTCCAGCCGTCTTCAAATTCTGAGTTTCTACTCTTGTTGATGCTTTACATGAATTACTTGTGAAACTCTGGGAGCAGGAGTTTTTCCCAACCGACTAGAGCCGCTCCGTTATTATTCCCACCTCCAAAGGCGGCTCGCGTTCGGAATGCGGCAACCACAGAGGAATCAGTATGAACTCTATCGCCACCAAATCAATCGCCTCCACAATTAGTCACAGACTGACTAGCGCTCGTGAAATCCAGATTCGTGAGGTGCAAGCCGGGTTTCGTCTTGGTCGTGGCCGCATCGATCACATATTCACCTCGCTTCAGTTGTTGGAGCAACATGATACATATTGGCGGCCCACCGTACTTGTGTTCCTGGACATCACATTTGACTTCTATTCCCTTGATCGATGTGTCCTTTGGAATTGTCTACTCAGGATAGGTATGCGCAAGTCATTTGTAAATAGTATCCGAGCATTATACGCGCGTAGCACGGGCAGTGTGAGTGCTTATGTCAAGCTGTCGCCAACGTTCAATATCTCCAGCGCTGTGAGACAAGGATGCCCGCTGTCACGTTTCGTCTTCAACTTCGCTTTTGACGGAGTCATGGAGTTTGCATTTACAAGAAAGGATTTAGAAGGTGTGAAGCTACACCCAGGAGAACGAATTTTTGACTTGGAGTATGCAGACGACATTGCTCTAATCTGTGACAGCTCCCAGACGTACCAAGACGCCCTGGACAGATGAGCACTAGCTGTCAGTCACTTTGGGCTTTGCTTTGCACCGTCGAAGTAAAAAGCGCTCCTCCAAGATTGGCAGGGATTACCTCCAGCGCTAACACTTGGTGAAGATCAGCTAAAAGTCGTTCAGAAATTAAACTACTTGGGTAGTTTTATCAGCGCCCGTGGGATTGCAAATGAGATCACGAAATGTCTAGTGAAAGCACGAAGTGCTTTTGCTAACCTTTGAAACCCTAGCGACGGCGGGACATTACTATCGTCCTGAAGGGTAGAGTGTACAATGCAGCAGTACGTTCGACCTTACTGTACGGTTGCGAAACTTGGTCCCCAAGGTCGGCGGACATAAAGAGGCTAGTTACGTTCGACCGTCAGTGCATTCGCAGGTTGGCTCACATCTGGTGGGAACACCGCGTGAGCAACAAGCGTGGTCGACGCCTTGTTTACGGCACAGAAAAAGAACTGAACCGCTCAGCACCGTTATTCCACGCATCAGGCTCCGATGGCTCGGCCACGAGTTACACATGTCAGCACACCGAGTCCCGCGACGTGCGTTGTGAGCGCGCTTCGGGTGTGGATGGGAGAAGAGGAGAGGTGGCCAAGCGAGGACTTGGTCCAGAGTAATGAAGTCCCTCACTTCCGAGCTGGCCTCTGTTGGAGCGGCAGGGCTCCCTGGCTGGGGTACAAAACACGATGAGCACGTGTGGTTGGATACAATTGCTGACATGGCAAAGAGCCGACGTCAGTGGCGTTCCTGCTGTGAGTTTCTTTGTCTCTTCCCATCCCTTTTAGTCTCCCCCTCCACCTACGATCTCATTTCATATCGCAAAACATAGTAATTCTTCTTTTGCCTAGTATCCGGCTGGAACGATGCCTATCCATTGCTGTTAGCTCAGCTGGTATGCGACTGTTGTATTTATTTTGCTTATCCTTTATGCACCGCGGCACAGTAGCTGATGTGTTTCCGACCTCTAGCTGATGTGCATACTGACGAGGAAGACTAAGACCACAATTTTCCGCCCGAGATCGCTATTGTAAACTGTTATTAATTTCATGGAATCTATTATTGCCAATGCATTTGTGTTCTAGCTAGAATATTGCCAATAATTTTCGTGCCTGTATCAATAACGAACATACACAATGAAGTACTTGTACCGAAACAGCTTAAGCTGGAGAGGATGTTGAGGTGATCAGCCTAGATTTTTCGAAGTCACTTGCGCATCAAGGTCATCGGATACTCTTTCTTGTGCTCTCAGTTTATGAGGTCAATGACCACTACCTGAGCTCAAACGCTAACCTTCTCCTTTAACGACAATTATTGTGCACAGTTTGGGCGCCTTATCTTAACCCATACAACTCCAGTGAAGTTTGTCGCAAGGGTCTGTTCTAGGACAACGATTGCTTTGGTATTTATTAAATAATCCGCTGATACTGTTTCTTAATATATCCTGCTGTTTGCTGACAACATCGATAAATGACGCAGTATACAGGCGGGGCCGACGTGTGTTTGATGCTGTGTAACATACATATATAAATGTTTATTTATTTATAATCAGTGTTAAACCCGAATTCTGCCGCAGTTCATCTTGAGCCAATGCAAAGTGCTCTCCATATGACACCATTTTACGTACTCCCACTTGTTGGATACCAATTGCCACAGCTACGTGCTTCCAGACACTACTTAGGTGTTTTGGTTTAGGATGACTTGGGTTGTTCAAGGAAATCAGAAAATAATTTGAAAAGTGGCAACCAGAACGTCTGGCGTATAAGATAAGAAAAATACAAAAATAATTATCTATCTTCCAACAGATGCCTAGACTGCATATTCGCCCCGATGACAAATATTCACTTCCTGTCTCTCAGCTGTGACTGAGTATTTAGGGGGCGTTATCGATGATAAATAGACATGCTGCTAATGGCACATTTTACTTTGCACATCAAAAGCATGTGTGCCACTGTTTACTGCAACAATGCAACAACGCAAAATTAAGAGCTCACTTAATAAAACAAGCAAAATTGTACAGCTTGCTAGTGTGCCGCATAATTTCTTTGCAACTCACGTACATTACCTGTGGAATATACTCCCACAAACGATAGTTTCTGCGACTTAACTAAACAACTCAATATTCTCCTATGGATGATGCAATTTGTCATTAATATTTTGCTACTTAAATGCAGCTCTCCTTTTTTCTACGGGTAGGTTGTTAAATACAATATTTATCACATTTCGGTGGTGTGAAATTACGTGGAAGGCTGATAAAATGTAATAAATAAGGCCGTTATTCTTATTGTAAAATATCCAACTAACATTTCTAATGAGGGGGTTACCACACACCACCAGACCACCCAAAACGGCATGTAAAATAGGCGTTCTAACCGTCATCAAGCCCATGTTCGCTTTTTGTTCACTAAATTTCTGTTTCACAGGTTTAAACGCATCAAAAAACCGTATGATGCCTAAGGTTTATTTCTTTGCAACACAGTGTTCAGAACCATCCATAACAGTCTGAAAAATATTGTTTGCATTTTCTGGCTTGTTGTGGGGAAAATCAAAGTGCGCCGGTTGTATGATAGCAACCATTATACGCAATCCAATAAAAAAGCTGACGACCGATTTCTAGCACTAAATTTTACCTCTGTAACGTAAATAGGAAATTCATACAGGTGTCACATTTGCGCCTGCAATATCCATGAGACAGAAAATCGCAGTTTTAACAAAAAATTCGTAAACTTTTAGAGATGAGAAGAAGCACACCGCAAAAGCTGTAAATATATTTCTTCATGATGTGTCTGAACACTGTCACCTCAGTTACATGTATACATAGTTAAACAAATTTTAAGGATATTCTGAACTAACTGCCATCAATAGTTATAATAAGATGGGCACATACAAAAGTTAACATTTAGCAAAGTACTCCAGCATGTGGACTAATACGATAAAGTTTTGATAAAAAAGTATATGTGACGCCAATTTTTACTTATCCTTTAAGTATACGAAAATGAATAGAAATAAGTTACGGAACAGAAAATGATGTTAACAAATTGTATAATTTCTTTGGTTTTACTTAGCTAGGATCAAAGCGAAATACATGGCTTTTTCTTCCAATTGCATTTTTTCACTTGCATAATTTACATTTTAAACAAGCTAAACTCTAGGAAAGAATCAAACAAACAATTTAGTTAATTTTGCGAATTTAATAACCTGAATACATTCCCTTTGGCTTCTCTTCTTTTAGCGCAAATCTAGTATTCTATAATAACAATTATGTCACAAAAACACATTAGCTTGATTTACAAAATTGAATGAGATAAAGAGAGCTAAACGCCTTTTTTATAAGTGTATCGATACGCGTCATATTATGCACATCGGGTATTAAGAATTCTGCATAATTAAGGAGTGGAATGATCAAAGCTAAATTTTGTACAACGTGGCCTCTTCATCATGGTGCGCCTCTGCGAGCATGCAGTAAAATACATTGGTTTACTTTTGGTTCCTTTTCATACCTTTTTCATGGTGAGTAAAATAGTATGTGATGGTAAACCTGATAACATTCTTTTAGGAAGTAACTTTTCTCACCAGCAATAAGCATTATGTTACACGGACCTGATTATATGTAGTAACGTTTTGCGAAACCAACTCCAACTATAGATGTTTGTATTATAAATGGAAGCACACATCTGTTTGTTATCCAGTAGCAGTAAATTTCCAAATGAACATTTGCTTAGCAGATATAATCACCAATATAGGTAATCAAATACCTTCAGTTTACATATAATCAGGTGAACATATACGGTTTAAATAAACCTGAATTTTACCATAAAACACTTCTCTATATATATGATTGACAGCATCCGGTTTCGCATTCGCCTATAGCTGTGGCTTCCATGGGACAGCTACAGAAAGCCTGCACCTGCAGAGAGACCAAGTGTGGCTTGCGCTGCACCACACACAACTCCAACCTAAAGGAACAAGACCAGGAGGCATATGATTGGGAGCTAGGTTTCATCAACGGAGCCGACCTACACTACTTCACAGGCAAAAACATGCACTCTGTGTTTAGAGAAACAAGCTCACACAAGGCGTTGGCTGGACCGTAGTCCGCTCCATACTGGTGCATGAAACCACTGTCTAAGCATAAGACGGTTACAAGGACCTTGCACTCCATTCCCTCCAGCAACGACCAGCAGTGTTCTGGAGGCAGTATGGACGAGGGGGTGGGTAATAAACAGGTAGGCACATTGTAGATATGCACATCAAGCGCAGCCACGCCGGGGATGTCAAGCGACTGACATTCACATGAATTGATAATATCAAATAGAGTAAATCCAATAATGCCTTTTGAAATGCCTGATAAACACTTGGCTAAATAATTATAGGAACTAACTTGGTTATCAAGAAATCGGTGAACATTTCGAGCTACCAGGAAGATATATTTAACAAAGACACAAAGGGGAAACATTTCACGAACTTACCCACCATAAGTTTAAGTGACGTATGTAACTTAATATAATCTTCAGATTAAATAGACCTAGAGTAAATGTAAGTTGCCTTTGAGCAACTACGATGAAAAAGCATGGTGAATGAAACATCACCCTCAGCATGAGGCGCACTTAAAGCATAAGGGTATGGAGACTTAACTCTGCACCAAATTAGCACAGAAAATAAATTCGTTCATTTAAAGTTCAAGTCTGTTTAGAACAACTGCGGTGAAGAAGCATCACGTATGAAACATCAACCTCAGTATGTAATGCACATCAACATGGCATTGCAAATTGTCATGTATGTATGCAAACCGTATAATAATCCATCGTGTATTTTCTGACTGCTCCTTCAAATAAGATGGAGGAGAAATGGAAGCTTTGAACATGGATGTGTAGCTTTTACTTAAGAGAGAGTACAATCTCTATACGCGAGTTCTTCCTAATTATAACGGGTTCAACAGAGCTGTAGTACGCAAAGTGCGATCAGTTTGGCTGTAAAATAATGGACGAATTCTTATACATAAGCCTTCTATTTTCCTATAGCATTCTAATGTGTCAAAGTAGCACTATGAATTACAGAACAATATGTCTTAGCTTTCAACAGTAAACCCGGTCGTTGACTTGCTGCCACGTCTTCATCGATATATGAAACACAAAATTACGATGTGTGCTTACCATGCTGAGCAGCTCAGTTCACTTTTTCTATACATATTACGTTGTTAGTGACGTCTGCTTTTAACATCACAATAGAAATTCTTTCCTGTGAATATATGTAGTGGAAACCCAAGGAGAAATGAAGGGACCATGGCAAATTGAAAAACAGACAGCGGTCTGCAAGCATAAGTTAAGTGAAATTTCCTATGTGCTAGGCACTTATTTTGCAAACGTTTTGTAAACAAGCGTTGTGACATTAGCATTGGGATTTCGAAAATGGTAGTGCAGAGTAGCATTACGCATCACCAAATAACTTACTTTTGTACTTATTTATGCATGCCGACACCAAAATGGTTTAAAGATTATGACTAATCTGATTTTTACTGTAATTATAATTATTACTGCCATCAAACGTATTGTTATAACCCCATCCCGAACCAGCTACGTAGCATCAATGTATTGGCCGCAGTAAATCAAGTTTTTCATCCATAACCTTAGATTGATGTTCTCCAACTTACTCACAAAGACACCAGCGAGCAGCGGACCTAATGGTTAACTTATGGTTACTTTGCTTATTTGGCTTATAACCGTTCAACTAAAATTAATGTTTGTTCTTATTGCATGCTAGTACACAATGCCTCAATTGGTCATTTAAAATACCGATGCTAATGCTGTACTATTTGATAACGTTGCAGATTCAGTCAATGGTATTAAAAATCGGGACGTTGGTGATAAGTGGCGCTACATCTAATGTGAACATAATCCTTTCATCTTGCTTGAGATGTTGTAATTTATCAATCACTTCGAAAGTGTCTCGCAGGTTGTATCTGGTGATGGATTTCCTGACCGGATCAAAGATTTTCGCAAGTCACTTAGCAGCATGGAGATTATGCACATGTCTAGTATTGGTATCATGGAGACACCTTGATTGTGGATAGCAGATAAGTCATACATCTCTAAGTAACGGTTCCATTAGATGTGGCGCTTCCAAAATTATCAGTCCATAATATTACATTGACTCAAACGGCGTGAAACTTTTGTCATAAACGTTTTTAATCGCTGGCGTCCCCTCTTTCTCTTTTTGCACCTTCGGTATTTTATGCATTTTCATTTATGCTATTCGTCTTATAAATACAATATCACTTCCTCCTCAATACAGACCTGACTTCTTTATCTGGTCTAGACAAAAAGGATTTTAGTTTTCCTTGATTTCCTTCTAAGCAACAAATTGCTTGTTCTTAAGAACATATTTTTTGGTTGGTTTGTACCTCAGGTAGTGGTTGCATGTGTTTACTAAGGTGGATTTTTACTGCTCAGCCACTACAGCTGCAGATCGTGTTAAGGTAGATACTTGGGAATATAGACATTCGAAAAGAAGCATTAAAGTCTAACTGTTGTATATTACTCTGGACAACATATTTTGGGTGGTTATTGGGTTGACCTTCAGTTGTGTACTCTCTGATTGCAAAGAGGAGGAAGAGTGTACCTACCTGCTTTAGCAGGAACTGAAACAAACTGATTACAGGTGACAAAACTTAGTGCAATAAAAATATTTTAAAATATATCCTATGATGAAATCAGTGCATTGTGCATATCGCCGAATTTTACACGTTGTATTGGCTTCTAACAGAGTATGAATTAACTAAACAGTCACACTTACTTACACCACGATATACATAACCGAAGCACGAAAAGGTACAAAACCCACTGAGTATGTTCAGTGTATCTTGCAACAACTATTCTTTTATCGACTGAAAAGCTTTATTGCATATAACTGTACCTACATATAGGCAACTAGTCCCACCATTGAAAATGGGAATTACTGCATATGTATAGGTTACGGTAAAGCAATCCTTTAATTCGATTTTTCTAATAGGTGGTTTAGTTTGTCTGTGCCAAACTGATAATCATCCTCAGAATTCTATCGTATATTGCACGATGAGGAGTATTCTTTCATTCGTGGACATATTGACAGCCCTCGTTCAGTGACTGAATTCTCCTGTCAAGCGCAAACTCAATGTGTGCACCTGGGATAAGAGCTTAGTTCCCGAAACCGCAATAACATAGGCTGACATATGTGATTATACCAAATGTTCGCCCGAAAGTCGTTGTCAGCAAACCGGAGACAGTAAATACATGATGAAATGCTTATCAGGAATCTTCTACTGATTATCATTTGAGCGACCTAATCAGTGGGAATTGGAAAGTCTCGTACATTCCCGCAACCCATAGTAAAATATTTTCTGTACTGATTAACGAAAGTATGCGGTTACGATAAAACTAGGTGAGAGAGATAGAACAACTGAGATAAACTAGGTCCGTGTTCAGTCGCATGAAGGAGTCATGATATTCCGAAATTGCTGCCTGTAGTCAAGAATGTCCAGCACACCCTTGGTGGGTTGATAACCATAATCTAACTGAATTACGCACTACTTTAAACATGAAACAATTTTATTACTTGGTTTAATGAGTGTTTACTGAAATACTCCGGTTTGTTTTAAAGTTTCGCAGTTTTAAATTACAGTTCAACATTTAAAGATAAACAGGTTAATATCTTTGTTACCATAAGAGCAATTGATGTGGGATTACTACAGTGTCTACTGCGAAATATCATCGTCAGTGTACTATGAATAAAAGGATTTATCGCGGATAGAAATGCAGTACGATTGCCAGTTTCCGTATTTAAGGGGTGAGAACAAGAATGAATGTGTCATGAAACATTACTTAAGGCAGATCTTAAGGAAACACGTAGTTTGAGTACTTCCTACTGCAAATAGTGTAATGGATTAGCAATTTAAGTTTTGTATTCAGCTATTTCAAAAGCGAAGATCCTAGAATTCGGAAGTAATTTGCATGAATAGGACACTCGAATATATACACTAACGGAGGCCTTTCAGCCGGCTGTAACCTGTGGATAAGCTCAATAGGTGGTCCCTAACGGAGGTGTTTTGGCAGACACAACATGGTTCGGCATTAGGATTTTACGATATTTAAGGATGCCATACTCCGATATCAGATCACTTCGTAGAAGACATTATCGATCACTGAAAACACCTAGAGTCTTTAGTCTCAAATGTATTGGAACTGCAGCAATCCATTAATATTTTTCTCGCCTTCTATTGTGGATTCTCAAGAGCAGTGATATTATATTTTTCCAACGTTGCCATACCTGGGTGTAGTATTACTCATGTAGCCACCATAAAGCATCTAAATTTGATCTAAGCAGCCGCGCTTACATGTACGACATCAGAAAAAGTGCACATATTTTAGGACGTGTAATTTCCTGTCTGCCAGTTAAACACGACCTAACTTTAATGCAGTCAAACGTCAGTCACTTTGCAGATTTAATCTACGTAGAAGCATTCGGGAAACCACCACTAAAGGCTAACGAATACTAGCCAGCAGCTCATGCCACTGATCCATGGGAGACGACAGCAGATCATTGCGAAATGAATCGTTACTGCGATACTGCCAGACCCATCCACCACTGCCGTGCAGATTATTACCCTTGTAAAGGATATTGATTGGAAGATACGGTCAATTCTTTACTTGCCAGGGCCGTGAATCCACACATAAATGTTGAAGAATGGTAGGGATTTGATTTATGATTATTAATGAATAGACAGATTGGGATAGGATTTGGTTTCGTTCGTCGCAATTAGATTCCAAGCCGCATAGGTAAGCTAAAATCATAACCCTAACCAGACGCGCGTTTCAACTTATTGAAGCTCTTCCATAGTGCGCATCCTTCGAAAACCTATTCGGGAACGAACCGATGTCCACTGGATGCAAAGCAAACTATCCAGCAGCTTATGCCACTGAGACATTAGGGAGGACAGCCGACCATTGCGAATGGTTGTCGGTTGTGGTCCTTCATGATTTTTGGACAAAAACTGCTGGCGAGTTGGTGTCAGGCTGTAGTAGTCATTGGTTTCTTCCCCAGTGGTACAGGAAGGGATGCACACTAAGCCAAGACCCAATTTTACGAAACGCGCATCTGGTTATTTTCCGGACCTTTGCCAACTAATGCAGCTTACATATAATTGCAATGAAGGTAACCGAATCTTACCCAAATACGCCTACTCGTTTGTAATCAAAAACCTAAGCATTACCAGTATTCAAATTTGCTGTGTGAATTCAAGTGGCTATCCATGGAGGTACTGACCGTGACGTTCAACCAATTTCTCTTCACGGGGAATAATCTCTACGCAGTGAAGTATTTGTCGGGCTATATCGCAGTTAGGTTTCAATTCGTAATGTCGTCTGCCGTCTTTATGTCTCATTGACATAATCTGCTGGCTTGTTGGCGTTGAACTTTAACAGTCATGGATTAGATTCCCAGCTGGGGACCGATGGATGCGTAACACTTACAAGCCCTAATAGGGCGGAATGCGCTTCTTGTTATTATCCGTATTGGTAGCTTACCATTGTGTTTGGCATATAATTTTAATGAACTAAACCGAATCATACCCAAATCCGTCTACTTAATAGCAATCAAAACTCCAATTTCTGCCAATATTCAAAATTGCTTTTTGGAATCACGTCGCTGCAAGAAAAGGCTTGATCGTGAGGGCATACCTATGTCCAGTGCACGAGCAATAACCAGCACGGCAGTGGTGGATGTTTCGGTCTATATCGCAGTTAGGTTTCATTTCAAAATTGTCTGTCCCCATAGATCAGTGATGTAAGATGCTGAATAGTTTGCGCTAGCCTAAAGTGGTCATGTGTACGATCTTCAGAATGGGATGGATCCACGCGAAACAGTGACGAGCCTAACTAGGACGACATGCGAGTCTGGTGCATTTCCGGATTGGTAGCTTGGCTAGGCGGCTTGAAATCTAATTGCGATGTACCAAACCGAATTATACCAACTTCCCCTACTCCTTAGTAATTAAACTTAATCGTACCATTAATCAAAAGGTATGTTGGTATTCCTGGCGCTGACAAGCGAAGATATGACCGTGACGGCCAATCAATGTCCTATACACGTGCAATAACCTACACGGCAATGAATTATGAGTCGGGCTATATCGCAGTTAGGATTCAATTCGCAATTGTCTGTTGTCGTCTAACATGGAGCAGTGATATATGCTGCTGGCCGGTTGGCCTTAGTCCCTAGTGGTCAATGTTCCTATCTCAACTGGAGGACCGATGGTTGCGCACCAATGACAAGAACCAAAATGTCGAAACGGGTTTCTGGTGCATTTTTTATTGGTAGTTTCCTATGCGTTTTGGAATCAAATTGCAAGGAACCAAACCGAATCATACCCAAATCCGTCTACTCATTACGAATCAAAAATCTAAGCCCTTTCATTATTTAAAATTGTGGTGTGGATTCACGGCGCTGGCAAGCGAATACCTCTGCGTGACGTCAAACCACTCTCCTGTGCACAGGTGATGACCTTCAATGCAGTGGAGCATGGGTTAGTCTATATCGAGCTTAGGTTTCAATGCGCAATGTTTACCTGTCGTCTAACATGGCTCAGTTGTATATGCTGCAAGCTAGTTGCCGTTAGCCTCTAGTGTTCATGGCTTTGATCCCTTGTAGGGGAGATGGATTCACACCATGTATGATCCTTAATATTGCAAAATGCATATCTGGTGCTTTTCCGGCTTGATAGCTTAGGTATACGACATTTTATCTGATGCGATGGACCAAACCGAAACATAACTAAACCCCCCTACTTCTTAATATTTACACATTTTTCAATCACTCTTAATTACATCCTTAAACTAGTTTAAGTGGCAGAGTCACCGCACGTAGTACATTGGTACTGGCTAACTAGAGAGTATAATTTTGACGTGGTAATCGAGTGGACCTTAAGTGCAATTTGGTTCTCGATTTGATTTTTTTATAGGTTACATAAGAAACCAATTTTTAGGGCTCACTAAATCTTTGCTGTTAACTGTATAATGAAAATGGTGAAGGACACTATAGTTCTGGTGCTAGTTTATCAATGCCAAACTACGGAATACTCCAAATTAAAATGCTGTGCGTTTGCAATTTTTTGCATGTTAAAACGAATGTATATGATTTTCTACAAATATATGCTACTTGGTTATCGCTTTACTACTCGATGCTATGATAATCACCTACTGTGTCGAAATATGCTAATTAAGTGATAGTGCGAATGCGCACTTTTTTCCATAGCAAAATAATTGTGCTTCATAATTTACGTCACCGATTAATGAACTTCATTAATATCAAATATGTGCATTTTCGACACGATGATATTGCTTCGAACATATCGAGATACTGGCATCCCGTTCATTCAGCTGTGAGATAATTAATACAATCAGTATGTATACTAAACATCTGCATGCGAAAATATTTTCATTGCGGATGGTAGCGGCAGGATATTGCCGTCAGAATAACTCGGTGAAAAGGGATATTATCATATCATAGCTTATCATTAGCATAGCTTAGACCTGCATATTCTGTTATTGCTTCTATTGATTTGTTTGAGAGTTACGGCATTTGGGTAAACAACAATTTCATATAAGGTGATTTTCTGTTAACTTCCTCAGTTACTTGCTAAAGATGCATTCTTTCAAACTGCAATCAAATTACAGGGGGTTACACGTTTCATGCGAGCTGTGCAAGGCAGCAGCTGGGGGCTGGAATGTCCGGAAAAGCCGAACTTTGCGATTGTTCAACCAAGCAGGTACCATTGCCGCTTCTTTCGGTGGAGAAAAAAATAACCAAGTTATCTTATGCTTGGAGCGCAGAGAAATCTTTTACTCAGGTTGGTATTCATAACTTTGTGACGGGATTGTAATCCGGAGGTTGCCGGATTAAAACCGCGTGAACGCGGACGACGTCGAGTTTTACCTAACCCTTTAGTTGGCAAGTAGAAGTCGCGTAGCAAGTAGCAATCGTTCTCGGTATTTCAGTGTTATATTGCTGTTTTTCTCACTACTTGGACCATTTTGTGTTTATAGTGTAACTTATATAAAATGTAAATATCCAACTTCTGATTTGATCCAACAGACGAGTTGAGGTCGAAGAACAAAGCCGAGTGCTTGAAAAGCACAGACATTCCAGCCTACATATGCGGTAGAATGCAACACAGCAATATGCAGCACGACTACAATATACTGCTTTGCTTCTCCTCCGCAGTTTTGCAACGTTAATTTTGGTCTTTTTCAAATTGCGAAACCATCGTCAAACCGCTGAATGTTGCAATGAAATAAGGATCACCGTCTGAAGTGCATTTTCCAAAAGGTTACAATTGGACCCGGAAAATAATGAATGCTATCGTTTGCATAAAGTCTTATTGTATAATCCAAGATGTGGAGAATATCCGATCGGCTGTATATTACTACGTGCGCAAAGTAACCTGCATTTGTAATGCTGAACCATGGAATAAATCTGTTGAACCTAGGTCACATGTGTGTCTTAGGTCATCCTTCCCGGAACAGCTTTCGAATCCATACATTTAGTACAATTCACCTATTTGTCTATTAAAACCTAATTTGATAATACATCTTGAGGGAGCTTTCCGTCAATTTACGAGTTTGTAGACATTCAGTTCCGGATTTGCCTCTCCCTGTGACCTTCATGTGGACGGCCACAGAACGACTGCATCAACAGAAAGACTAATATTGGCTTGCGCCGCACCTAGCACAGTTTCATGCACACACCCCGTGTCCAATTAAATCAGAAATAAATAAAAGTGTGAAGCATGTGAATTGAGGCAGGTTTCAGCAGCGGAAGATTGATGTGTCCTCTCTTTTAGATGTGCCTTATCCCAGTGTGAACATAAAAGATGACATTTAACATGTACTGTAAGCCAACACTGCTAGTATAAGTGACTCTTTGTATTCTAGATCTGAAGGAGGTAACCCCTATTCTCACACATTGATTTCCTTTGCTTTAGTTCCCTTGATTTCGCAGCAATGCCCGGCGAGCTTGAAACGAGTTAGACTTCGTTCAGTAATGGTTCACGGAAGTAGGGCCTGAGTAATGGTCGGTGTAATATTCAAAGAATTACTGTTAATCGGAAAGCAAAATATGTGTCAACAACGACCTTCTTAGTTGTCTATGGAAACAAATTAGAAGCACAAAATAATATTTGAGAGTAATGCAATTATTAATGTGCCATTTACGTCGTGTTTCCTAATACATAACCGTCACAGAACTCATGAGCACTAAATACAAAAGTAAATGTAACAAAATGTTCGTACAAGAGCCCCCTGTTCATTGGGCGCTGAAGCAATTAGACATAAAGTAGATGTCGTTAACTTCATTTTATGAAAATCGATTTTCTCATCGCATATCTAGAATGAACATAATTGAAATGTTTTACGCAAAACGAATGCATAGATCACGGCCTTGTAGTTTTCTGCTTTTCACAATAACGTTTCGTGTGTTCCCCATCTTGCAGGTTAGTATAACGCGAGTTGGATCGTAAGTGCAGTATAAGCTGACTGACAAACAAGCATAATGACCCCACTGAAGTTTCGCCGGTAAATGGACTAAATAGCTTGAAGGCTTTGAATAAATACTTTTTCAACGGGAACAAAAAAGCAAAGCTGGCAATCCTACACACATTTGTAAACAATATAAAAAATGAAACGAAGAGTACCTCAACAGTTTGTACTTTCGGTGCAAGGGTCTCAGAGCTTCTGCATATTCCTTATTATGCAATATTAATGCTACAGCTTGCAGGTAAAATAAACGTTCTTCTCAATGCACTGTGGCATATACAATCTTATAGAGGAACAATCAAGAAGAAGATACCAAGCAAATTGGACATTCAGCATGTGTTTATATATATATTAAGTATATGGTAATTGCTTCAGTTTTACTATGGGTACCAAACCAATAAGCCACCTGAAGCAAATGATTTCAAGTTTTGCGTACTACGCCCATATACACTGGTAATATTGTTAGGTAAATATGACGATGTAAGGTAATATGTGCATACAGGGTAGATATTAAAATCTTTAGAGCGTTGATAACATTTAAGGCATCAATAGATGAAGCGATAGCAAATTTCGCTCATAAGTGTTAAGTGCGTCAGTGTGTGCGTGATTGAATGTAAGGTGTTTAATTCGGAAAGAGCAGAATGTACATCGGATCACCTAATCTAGCTTCAGCTGAAGCAAACGCATTGCTTTGGGACAAGTAGAATGTTCCGTCATTAAAGCATTACCGGAGAGGACTTTCAGATTTTTTCTGCACTCCCGAGCAAATATAGAATGGAAATGATATTTAAGTGGTTGTTAGATGCTCTGGTTTCCCCTAAGCTACTCCATCCGCTCTGGAGAAGCGCCGCCCTTAAGACCGTACTCCTGTACTCATCCAAGTCGGCATATCAAATCGCAGTGATGGTGAATGAGATGGCAATGGGAATAAACGCATTCCCAAGCGCGGAGAGATGACAGCCGTAAATGGCCCCTATCCAGTTAACAAATTGTACTTACACAGACGTCCCAAACTTTACGTTTGGTCATATCACATTTAATCAACTTCAACAGTACAAATCACGCTTTTACTTGATAAATACATTATTATTCCTAATTTATTTCTAGTAAATTGAACCAAGCATGGTAAACTGGAAGCAAGGGGATATTCTGTAGGACAATACAAATAGAACAGTAGACATAAACCATTCATTATGGGCGATGTCAGTTCAATTGTTTTAGTTCGAAGCTGGCGGAGCCGATGGAAGTTTCCCACCATATTGCAACCACCGACGAAAACAAATCGATTTGCATGGGTCGGTGACTCAGAGACAAGGATTATGTATTCGCACAGTCGTTGCCTGCCTCAGCTTGTGCTGGTACGTTCATGATATAATGGAGAGTGCCGTTTAAACCTGTCACAATTCACTCAAACCATAGTTGACAAGTAGGTTAATAGGAATCAATTCAACACTAATATAAGCAACTAGGTGTTGCATGATGTAAAATAAGTCGTCTTGCTAGCCTGGCCATCTCGTGTGAGACAAATACTAGAAATCTCTGAACAAATTGATGCTCAAGCTGGGCTCCAACCCTATTGTTAACAGAGCACAAGCCGTTGGAATTTCAAGATATAGCAGAAAAGAAATGCTTCTATTGTCTTTCCATGAGAAGTACTACATTCATCAAAACAAAGCAGTTAAGCCGAGTAGTAGAATCTAGGGTACCAGAAGATACATTGGACTGAGTACAACACATTCAACGCGATAACGAATTTGGTGCAAATTCACAAATCCAAACAACTCACTTGAGCGAAATATGGTAACTGCAAAAAGACTCGTTATATGAGTGCTGGTTCATCCAAGCGGTTGCGGTCGATTACGTTATATCGCAACTTGTACTGATAAACTACGTCATCAATTGGCAAACAAGAAGGCGACTGAAGAAAATAACTATGGAAAAGTTTATAGGTTATTTAGATTTTATCTAATACGACGAATAAATATCATAAGCGAATAAATGAAACCAAAATATCGCTCATAAGATAGGACACGTAATTCTCGACACCATGCCCTAGATTTCAGAAATAGGCGCTATCAACACGATAATCTTGAAAAACTCCTATCAGAAATCCTCGTGTTAAAGGAATCTTTAATACCCCGAACGAATTTAGGCTTATAGCATCTAATGCCAGTCTTCTTCGATTTTACTAGGCAAGTAATCTGTCTTTTATTCTAAACTTGCACATTTTCATATGTAGTTACCTAATCCACAGTAGAAGAACAATGTCCGACGACATAAGGCAACATAATTGCTTTCTCATTTGTGCCAGCTTACTAAGTTCAACGAGTTCGTTGATCAACCCACGTGCCAATGTGATGTCAAGGATCTTTGAGTCGTCAAGAATTTGATATCCTTACAAATATGTAGGTGAATCTGGTATTATGTAAATGGTTCATCGTAATTAATTTATAAACAACAAAGTGCAACTGCCTATCCGGAAAAGTACTGGACATTCGTTTTGCGATATTAGGCTCGTTAATGGTGTGCGTTTCATCAGTCCCCTGCAGGAGATCGAACGCATGTCCGCTACTGATTTTCGCCACTAGACAGCAGCTTATGCCCCAGACCCATGGGGAATGATTCCCATCCATCACCACCATTTAATCTCCTAAGGGATAAGCTGCCTACTCATCCAACAATACAGCTTCTGTTTTCAAAGTTGCATACTGAAGAGAACAACTACAATCAAAAGGAAAAATTAATGCCTTCACTGAATTTAGAGAGATTTGAGAATTGCTACATCCTTAGCCAACCATAACTGCATTTTCATTGCGGCAATCTAAAATGAGGCAATTGAATCTTTATAGCGAGGGAATTCACAATTCTTGCGGCTGACATGTAATTCTACTACATGGTGTGTAATTTCCGCAGCACCAACAAAGCGAATAAAATGTGTGGCCCCGTAGAAAAACCTAATATGTTCAACTGGAAAATATAAGATCAGTTTGGAAATAAAGGATTAATTATTGTCAAGCTTTGTATCCCTCAAATATCACTGGAGTGCTAAAGCAACTCCGTCGCATGTGATCAATACGCAGAGGTCTACTTCAAATTCATCCAAGGTCTCCATAAAGATTGCCTGTCGCAATCCAACCACATGGCGGGGACACCAAAACCAACTTTGAATCGGCTGATTTTGCTTGATTACTTCCGTAACACATTGGTAAATAGTGGATTTTTCTGGTTGGATATTAGATGCAGCAAACTGACTCTGATAATTTCGAAATGTACGGACAAGTGCGGTGTAAAAGAGGTAATTGATTTTAATCTTCAGTACAAGTTGGGTTTATATAAAGTACCCTCTTCAATGCTGAGAGCGTGTACTATCTCTGATGTGGAATGCGAATGTAAGCGGTTAAGAAAGAAACATCAAAATATATGTTGCAAAATTATTTTTATCTTAAGGTAAGAAGCCGCACAGCGATTCCTCCATTTTGACCCATTCTTGATTTGTGCACCCAGCCTAAATGATATTTCGACTAAACCAGATAAACACCCTTGCAAAGGTCCGGAATCGACACTTTGCCGCGAACACCTGCAAATTTATCTAGGTGCCATAGTAAATTTCAAAAATGTCCAAAACATTAGTGCATCTAATTTACATGCTAGGTGCGACAACTTCGATTTTGACACTTCCTTTTCATATTTAACTAGATCCAATGAAATCTTTACATGCTCTGGGACAAAAAAAACGTAACTAACGGGTTGTCTTATTTATGTTATCGGCACTCACATTAAATTGAATTTTTCATGCTAAAAGATTAAATTAAGGTTTGACTGCTTGGAAAATTGATCACTGACACTCTTCGGATATATAGTGATTGCAAGGGCGTGAACTTGAAGGAGGTTGCGTGCTAATCGCTTAATTGTGCGCTCGATTTTTTTAACTGTGGTTCCACAACATTGTGTCGCACAACTTTGGATCTATACTTATTCGTCTTGCTTTTGCTAGGTCTAATTTGTGACACCAGTTTCCCGAGTATACTCAAGTGCATACTACATTTACCCTGAATTCAGAATTCCGGGCAGTGTTTCGCCGAAATCCAAGCGCCAAACGTTGCCTAACTCCAACCATCGGACATATTGTTTGGTCTCACTCGACAGAGCATTTTAACGGCTTTCGTGCGAACTGTCACTCATTCAAATCCAACATTGCTTGGTGCAGCTAGAGGTCACAAAACAAATTTGCCCGGCGCGGTCCATAGGCTCACTTACGAAAATGCTCAATTAAATTTTCGTGTATTCTGCCCCAAGTTCAATCTGACACAATCGAGTGGCATACCAGAGAGGACAGTCTGCAAGCACAAAACTGCAATGTGAACACTGGAACCTTACCGGCAAAGTCCGGAACAGAACAACTTTTTACCAAATAGGTTGAGTCATTCAAATGGTTCGTAACATTTGCTCAACAACAGCGATGCCCAGTGTGTCACAGACTAAAGGCATATGTGGATCATGTCCCAAACTAGTTAAGGGAGCATTTTTTGAAGTAACTGTTGCTAGTTCTTCCCTATGAAATGCCTCCGTGTTAAACCTAGTCATGCCAAGTTATTAACTAAAACCAGACTGGTTCTGTGTGGAATTCACATCGATCCCGCTGATAAAAGCGTGCTCCTATCTCAGAAATATGATCAGCTACTAGCCAAGTTTGACGAAATGGTTACCAACAAAATCACTACGGTTGGGGTAAGCATAGCGGACTGTGCAATTCAATACTCCCCTTGGTTGCTGCTCCTAACCCGTGATGAACTGCTACTAACACCGTAAGCAACACGACACCTAAAGCCCAGAATGTCAACGACACGTTGCTCAAATTTGACTAAAGTGGTTCCCAGTTCTATCGGAGTAACTACACGTAAGGATACTTCCAAACTACCAACACAGTGCTCAGAAAAATAGAAAGGCGGTACAGGCGAAATTTTGGTTACGGTTGCCTCCAAGACGAGCCTTGATTTAAAATTAACATCACCCCCAACTGGATCGGAAACTGTAGAGCATAACGGAGTTTTTCAAGTGCAAGCACCACCGGTTTCCCTGCGGTACCTCTCTAAGTACTTCAATTACTAACCGCGACATGTCGAAAGGTGTAAAGAAACGATTAACTTTACTGGGCGTACTGTGCTCCAATATTCCAGAATCCAAGTAGAGATCAATAGGAGACAGGCAGTTGAATGACCACAACCAGTGGGATATTATTAGTAACCAAATCGGGGTAAAACTAAAACCTTTACACGTAGTGCGCATTACACGTTACCCTAACCCTAAGTTTACTGGAGAGCCAAGATCTCTGCGCTTTGTGCTGAACTCCATCACTGAATTATAATCAGTACTACTGTCGAAGGTAGTCTCAGAAAAGAATACTGCTCCATCCGTATCTTCCCAGACATCCTAATAGGCGAGCGTTATCGAGTTAACCGCACCTTAGAGGACTATCGGAAGGAAACTTCACGAGGTTCCTGCAATTGAAGCATGCGATGAGCAATAATTAACAACCCATGATAAATAACAGTGGTGTTATATTCGTGAAACACTCTAATTGGATGATGTGTTAGCGAAATCCACATCACGACTGCTTACCTCACCAAATTACAAAGGAAGTGGCCCCAGAGTGTTGAAGGTGGTCCTTCAGTCAAAACATATAAATAAAACATAAATAAATATACGTTTTATTCCTCAACATCGCGAGGTACAGACCAATTGGTTGGTCTTAACGACATGTACAAAGTGATCCCATAATATAGTTAACTTTTCGTCTTTTATCAGTTGTTCCAATATGGGTTTTTGAAGGGATTAGCAGTTTGGAAAAAGTAGGGAAATAAAGAATCTGGGAACAATAATATTAAATGTAGATTTCACTGAAAGTTCAAGTAAAGTAAGTCGGTCATCCATGGAACTCTCCTCAGAGGACTTGCTTCTATGCAAGGTATTTCCACGATGGATTCCACCAGCACTTCTGCTCCAATTGGCTCTATGCCCGTGTGGCAATATAGTAAACAGGCCATCAGAACTGGGTATCAAATGTCCTTTTTTAGGGCTGTTTTTTGCATACATTATAGGCGATGAGGCCTCAGCCCCTTCTGTCATGCGGATCAAGCAAGTATGGCAATATTTTTATAAGCCAGCGAGCCAGTAGTAATATGATTTGCATAGGTATACTTTTTATTTTAGAAGCTGTAATCCGTCGCCACAAGAGATCAGCCCAGTCTTGACCAACGGTGAAACATAGAAGAAGATAAATTATGAGGAATTTTAAAACATAATGATGAATACAAACGCTTGCCGATAGGCCAGTCAAATTTGATGGAAAATCTTGGCGAGTGACGACGATGTTACAGAGACATCAGCTTGAAAGGCGTAGTGTATCTACGAACCAGCGCGACAAAGGAGAAAACAGAATTGGTTAGATGGATTGATAGTAGTAAGATCGTTCTCAAAGATATACTCAAGAATTCAACTATATGTAGGTAAACTTGTATTGTTGAAATGAATAGAGGATATAGTGACTTTCATACGTATCCAGGACCTTTCTCATACAAATCATCTGGAGTTACCCTTTGGCTTAGTGTTGACCAGATGTTTGCAACAGTCAGGTGAATATTAATCTTGCCTCTGAATTGTGCATAGGTAGTGCAGTTTCTAACACTTGATGGAAGTTTGTTCCATATTAACGCATATTTTACAGAGAAAATTTTGAGCGGAGCCATTTGCGAGTCTTCGGTATTTGCAATGTGCGTTCGCTGTTTCTTAATTCATAGCGCATACGAGTCTGAAACTCGAGTTGTGGCTGAGCAGTGAAGCTTACTCCGAATAGTAAGCGGTATAGAAGGCACGGATTAAGTTTGAGCCTGCTAGCCATAGCGGCTTCAGATTTAGCGCATTGCCACTCTCACGGTATGACTTAGCATTAGGCATGTTCAAAAACCTCGTTGTGAATGATCGTTGAATGTTTCCTAGTGCTATAATATCTACTTTTCTCAGATTATTATGCACTATCGTACAGTAGTCAGGCATCGGCCTAACACATATTTCAAAGGCTTAAAGCCTGGAATCCCTCAAAATAAGAGTTCGACTTATGTAGGCGATCACTTTTCTGGCAGAAGCCTGCAAGAATAAAACATGCTCTAAAAAATTAAATGAGGCAGTATATCTTAGACCAAGGTCTCGGACTGCACCACAGACGGGGATAGGGGTATCTTTTAATGTAAGGATGTTCAGAGAAGAGCCACAGCCGTCGTACAATAGATTGCCCTTGTCAGTGGCAAAGTGTAACTTCCATGAGTTACTCCCGTGCTCCAATGCGGATAAGTCAGAAAGAATATAGGTTAAGTTAGGATTACTTTGCCCAAGGGCGGAACAATACAAACTTTTAACATCGTCAGAGTAAAGGAACGGCTTCCTGTACCAGAATTCATCAAGGAGATGATTGAGATAGATTAAGAATGAAAGCGGGACTTGCACGCTACCTTGAAGCACTCCACTATCGATTGTACTGGCTTCAGATGTATAGTTACCGATTTTGACTACTTGCTTTCTACCCTCGAGGTAGGAAGACAACCAATCGAGAAGCGAATTTGTGATACCATAGGACATAACTTTTATAAAAATCAATTGTGTTGGACATGGTCAAAAGCCTTTTGTATGTCAGGAAATATTACGATGATGGCATTTCCGGCGTCTCTTGCTCTAGTCACATAATCAAGGTAATCTAACTGAGAGGTAGTGCACGACCTACCTAAGATAAAAATCTATTACATGTTCCGTCGCAGGCTACCATATGAGGTTCGGCTTAAAACATCAACGATATGCGTCCTAGAGATAATATGCCAATCAAAGGAAAAAACCCGATGGGATCTTTGAAAGAACAATGCACCAGCAGTGTTTCGAATGGGCCCATACATCCTGTAAAATATATTGACCAGAAACCTTACACTGTAAATCGAATATTAGACACGGGACTAACTACACGGAACTTGAATAAGACGTTAAAACCTTCACAAAATACACATCAAAAACTATTAGTCGCCGGCCACTCACTGGTCGGCGAAAGTTCATTTATGAGTTACACAACCTCCGAACCATTGCTTACATCTGAGGAACTTTCATTTATATGCACTAACGCCCTGGGGCTCCTCAGTAAACTTACGGAACTTCCACCATGTCAGGTTGCGAATGCTTGGGACCTAATTTCTATTATCGAAACTTGGTTACACCAAGAGGTAACTGATACAGAGTTTGAGATAGCCGGA
>OX104066.1:5304752-5376162 GCA_944474145.2 Dicrocoelium dendriticum | reverse complement strand
TTAGGCTGCCGCAAAGAAAGGCGGCAGTTAACTTGACGTTCACACGTTTCTTGCATAAACGCTGATTGGCCAAAAGTTGGACGCATTGGAGTGAGTTTGTTTGACTGAATCAAAGGAAAAATGTCATGCATTCACAAAGGTCGTTAATTATGGATCCAACTCGCTGTATATATCGATATGTTTCACTCGCCCTCTGCCTGCATTTTCGCCTGGTCTCTTTGTTTGCGGAATATACTTTTTGTCTCTGAAAAACGGACCTTTTACAAATCCGACTGTTCAATTTTAGTAACGTTATGTTATGTATAAGTTCGTTCTCCAATACACACCTTGTTTGCATAGCGTTGCGTTATCAACATTAGGTGCCGTGACACACTGAGGTGGAATATGAAGGTTGCGGATCCGGAGTAATTTGAGGATGGAGATATACGGAGGTTGCTGGAGGATTTAGAAAATGTCGCGAAAGTAGTCGTAGTAAAGCAGGGGCGGCGAAGCTGATTGCGTTTTAATTCTACTCAATTGACAAGCGAAGGCAATCCGGAGGCAGTAAGAAGATGTCCATTGAAGCTGTAATAAAGCTTCACGAAGGAGGAGCTGGTTGCTGGGTTTGAGTGTCTGGCCGATCGCCAGGATGCGACGTAAAATATTAAGGAGCGGATTCTTTTTTTGCACGTCACCTCGGCGGTTTGTTGAATTTGCCTCTGCCAGATTTGGACAACAGCAACCGTTGGTGAATTATTTTCTTGCCGGTCTACCTCCGGCGATGGCGCCTTGATTTCGGATTGCATAAGTCACCCAGAGAACGGGCGTGGTGGTACTCGCCCGGGTAGCAAGTGAGTGGGTACAAGATCTAGTGGTAGCTGTGGGAACCGAAGATACAAAAGACTGGGAAGGATTAGATAGCTTAGAAGGGAACTAGGAACGGATTAAGTAAGAGGCCGGAACACTGTGAATTCCCCGTCAGATTACGCAAAAAGTATGCGATTATTCAGTTGCGGAAAACAGGGACACTGCTGGCGTCAATGTTCATCAAGACACACTATAGTCTCTCTGGTGTTGGAGTCTGCATAACTGGATCCCTGGAAAAAGGGGCGAGTGAAGCGATGGTAAAGGTGAACGGAGAAACATAGGATTTTAATTATTACAATAGCCGCAATCTCTCTCATCAAGCACTGAGATGGAGTGAAATCAAGGGTGTGTTCTATGGTTGTGAAGACCTTTGTTGTTCCAATATGCGCATATATGGCGTGGTGGCGCACGTGATTATTTTTGGGTCATGAATTAAACCGTTTCTTCGTTATGTCACTGGACTCAAAAAAGACCATTCCGAAGCAGGCTTTCTCCAAGTCAACGAGGCCATCGTCGACATGTCACGAAGAAAGCTGATGACGAAATACAGGTCTATACTCCTCGCTGGTAAAGAAGAATTCACACTGGCTTCCCGGTTGCTGTCGTTTTACACGCTAGTCCGGTTGTGAAATTGATTGTCAGCAAGTACACACTTATCTTCACGGACGATAGCAGCCCTTAGGGGCTTTATGATTGCTCGAACACAAAAGTCCGCTTTCGTGATAGCCGCATGACCCCACACGTTAACAAACCACCTAGAAGCCGATGTCAAAACACAGATTCAGGAGATGTTGAATGAGGGTGCAAGTAAGGAAGCTCCCAGAGCTTTTAGCTCCTTTGTCGTTTTGGTAAAGAAGGCTGAAGGAAATCTGTCGGAGTCGTTTTGTCCTGGTGCGACTTATCGTTGACATCTTCGGCAAACAGCAGGATTCAAAGATATTTAGTATTGGAATTGAAATCTAGCTAATGGCGTTTGGCGATCAAACACGAGGACCGGGAGAATACCGCGTTTCCAGTTGGTGATAAACGGTACCAATTTGAAAGGATGTCATTTTGATGATGTAGGACCCCGTTCACTTTCCGGTATTTGTTGCTCCGCCTAGTCTATGGGTTAGAGAATGTGGCAGTGTATCAGGATGACATCGTGGTATAAGGTGAATCGAAAACAGAACACTGCTGATATTTGTGAGCAAGGTTGCAAAGATTTAACAAGCGGTATTAAGGACAACTGTTCGTAAATCTGGAATCGGTATACCGTCTGCGACACTGCATGGTGGTAAGATCGGTTAGGGTGAGCTGAAGCAGCTGCCGGAGAAAATATTGAATATACGAAGCACAATAGTCCCAACCTTGAAGCGCAGTCTTAGGACAGGTTTGGGTTAATCCGGATACTACAATAAATTAGTAAATAAGTTTGACTGTATTATGTCTTGTTTGTACGACCTATTAGAAGAGAAGAATAAATTCACTTAAACGCCGGAAGATCAGTGAGCGTTTGACCACATACAGAAGGATCATACGTTGAAATTGCCGATTTCTGGAGATCGTTCGCGGTGGCCGCGGACACAATCGCCATCAGAAGTGCACCGTAAAAGTAGGAGACGTTTGAATGCGCCAGCGGAAGTTAAACGCGATCGGAAAGGAAGTACGCAACAGTAGAAACAGAGATACCGGCAATCGTTTGAGCGCTGGACAAGTGAAATGCCTACTGAGGCAACCTTTTCACTTCGAAACGGAAAAATGTTGTGATAATGGATAAACTCTTCCAAAGGCTACAGTGGAAGTTGGCTAGGTGTGTGCAGAGTTTACAGAAGACGACTTCACGGTAAACTGCATGTCAGGGAAAGGACAATTGAACCGCACTATTTATCGCGCCTGATGGGTGAGAATGATTTGCCAAACTTTGTCTTCAGTGGCAGTGGTTTAGTGCTGGAGCAGGATGCGTGAATGTTGGCAGCTGAGCGAGGAAGCGATAGGCTCTGTAACAGGCTGCTAACAACAGAAATTATAAAGTTAACTGAGACAACCAAAAGTAATGGCTAACAATTCGGGCCGTTCACGAGGAACCTAGAATACCTGAAAAAAAGCGAAGCTGGAATTCTGATTTGGACGCAAGAGCGAGGCGCTACATCTGTGCCGGTGATGCTATCAAAATTGAGCAAAAAGTTAGTGGTCTCTTGACATGAGATGGCGCAAACGGGATTCACCAGAATGTATGTATTGCCTGAGTAGCGAGCTCACTGACCGGATATGAAAAAAGACGTTGACACATAAGTGTTGTCCTGTCAGCGGTGTCAGCTTTTGAAGAGATATAATTGAGAAACACCACAACCTACGCTCGCGATTCCTGTGTCTAAGATTGATGAGTTGTGGTTAATCGACCTGCTAGGGGCCGTGCCTGTTAACGAGAAGGTGCAATCAATATATAACAGCGTCATAACAGAGGGCTTTACCCGCTAGATTGCAACCGCTGAAATTCCGGATCAGCGGGCCAGCACAATAATACACTCAGTAATGAAGCTGGTGAAAGTGAACCACGGAATTCCAAAGACCATACTGACGGACAATAACCCCCCCTTTTAACTTGACGAGTTCCGAACATGTCAGGAGAAACTTGGCTTCTAAAAGGTAGAATCAATCCCTAGCATCCCCAGACAAATGGATTGACAGAGAGAAATAATAGGAAGATTAAATGATGGTTTGCGGGTGAGATTGAGAATCAGTATTACGACAACCCTTCTAGCTCAGTGGGCGTCCAAGCAAGCATGAAACAATGTCCAATTTATTTAATATACGGCAGCGGGTCCCGAATGCCCGTGGGGTTAAAAGTGGGAATGTAGCCGACTTGCAAGTTATTCTGAGTGAAGCAGGGAACAAGACAAAGGAAGCGAACCAAAACCTAAAGGCAGCCAAGGTGCTGATGACGGAGAAATTCCGGGTCAACTTATGAAGATTTTCCGGAGACTTTCCAATCGGTTCGAAGGTCAAGTACAGAACATCATCCTGCAACTGCTTTTGGTCCAGGGGAGGGAACAAACTAAAGTAAACATGGGGCAGCCCAGTAGGTCGAACAGACTGCGTGCGACCACGGAAACCTTAGACGGTGAGGTGTGTGGCGCACTACTAATGCGTAGTATGGGTGAAACAAACAGGTTCGATGAACTCAGCGAATGATAGATCAGCGCGGACGACGGATATGTAGTGCAAACTTTGACTAGCCATGTAAACGTATGACGCCCGATTTTTGGGCATATAACACACCCTCATGACAAGCTTAGTCGATAACACTCAAGGAGCGTGGAAGCATGTGGAAACACTAATACGTAGTAACACTAAGCATGTAACGCACGCTTACGAGACACATAATCCCAGCAAGCATAAGACGTCTAAACAGCAGGAGGTTTATCAATCAATTGAGGAAGGTACAAGACTCACGGAACTCGCCTTGCGAGACCGGGTGTGTGTGTCTGATGATTGACTGGCTGTTTTGTGTGGTAACCAATCCACGCACGGCTGAGTAAACGGATCGAAGTTATTCGCGTACGTGAGAAACACGAATGAATTGCGCCTATGAGTCCGACTGTTCTATGTTACTAATGTTATGCCATGTATACCTTCGTTCTCTAATGCATAACTTGTTCGAATTGTACTGCCTTTTCCACTTACTGCTAGTATTCATCTGGTATACACTGGGCACTGTAATGGGGCCCATTTTCTTACTTATCCATAGAAACGATGTGGCTCAGCTTCTGTCTTGAACTAGTACATTCTTTGCAGATGACTTGAACGTGTAGAGATTAATCCACGAATCCATTAACTGTGACCTGCTTCAGCGGGACCTCGACCGCCTCTCCATATAGTCTGCATAGCTCATCCACCCGATCACCGCGATCAAGTCGTAATTTTTGAGCACAGTCGAAGCCCCACGGTGGCCAGTCGAAAGTTGCTTCACGCGCCTTTCGTGAGAAATGTTTGTGTACTCTTAATCTGTACCTAAAGTATAAATACAACACTAATAGGTTTTCCTAAAATGGCCCTCATATCGTTTGGGCGCTCTAAAGCTGCTACAGCATTCTGTCCGAAGAGATTGCCGCTCGCCTCTTTGACCAAATATTAGGAACAATGCTGTAGTACGGTTCACCCACATAATTTCCTGTCACCCAAAGCGAGGTAGAAAAGATTGAGCAGGTACAAACTGTGGACATCAGTGTGATCCCTATTTTAGGAGGTGGGCCGGACGAAGACTGGTAAGAGACTAGGGATTTACACCCTATCTTATCACCGATTGCGCGTTAACCCCATCAGGATGAACTACATCTTGGTGATAACATCTTGCTATAGCTGCTGCTGCATTCGCGCACACCAAGCAGCGCACAAAGATACCGGTAAAAGCCTGTGGTACCGGTTTGAATTGGGTCACCTGTCAACCCTGTTTCCAACGCGGTGGCGGAACAATCGACCGCTCCACGTAGTTGGGAAAAGTCGGTGTTCGGATTCAAGAACTTATTAGACAAAAACTTAGCCACTTAAAACCTATCAAGCGCACTCCAGCGTATCAGATCTTTATATCTGAGTGATATTAAAGGCAGATACACAGAGATAACAATTCTTGCTGCTTTTTATCAGTAAGCAGTTAATGTAAGTGCGATTTATATCTTATCAATGTAGCAAGTGTACTGCATCGTTGTTCGTGCATGTATAACAAATATAACTAGCAAGAGCGATCCACTGCTGAAATGCTCGAAAGCATTTTTCGGCAGAATTCCTGTTTCAGCTAGTGACCCCTCACTTTTGATGCCTTTAAGTCTCAGGATGTAGAGGTAAGAGTTAGAGGGAAGCCTCAAGATAATATACGCTGGAATGACGTAGACATGTAGAAGGAGTTAAAATCAGCCATACGCTCCCGATGATTCCAATTAGAATCGACATCGCAGCTGAAACAGTCCTGTTATATTACATATTGCCCTTTGCTAAAGGGTCCTAAACGCAACCAGTTTGCACTGTAACCCTGACAGCAGGACCTAAATAACGTACTCCACATAGAACACCATTTTGATTAAGCATTTGCTGGAAGGTGGAATCGACGAACATACTGTATACCATACGTAAAAGTCCACCTAGTTAGATCACATTTGTAATCGCCTCTAAAGACTGTGCCGAATAGCCAATGTCATCCTGCATCACCAAATTTACATCGTGCGCCTGTGAGGCGGCCATCTGGATGTGATCTCCAATGGTATATTTTAATAGGCCTGTAGCCTAAATATACTCTTTTGCACATGAATCCTTTGAACAGGTGTCTTCAACACTACTAATGAAATGTCCAATTCACGGTGCAGTATTTCCTGTTGTTTCTGACTTTTGATTTTGTTCCTTGCAGTCCCATCTCAGTCACACTGGTTCCCACATATCCGGAAAAGAACCAGATAGCTGTTTCGACATTCTAAGTATCGTCCTTAGTGCGCGTTCCTCAGTCAAGTTCCGGCTTCCAGCCTCATGACTTCCAGGTTCCAGCATCAGGTTATAAAAAGCCATTGGGTTACAGCGGCGGACCTACATGACTGAAAATTAAATAAAACATAGCGCAGGTCACCCTCCACTGTCATGCCGGTTATGAACTCTGCGGCGACGGTGATTGGCCCTAAGAGTGACGAATTTCCATGTAGCGACTGTGTAGAAGAGAGCGCTTAGACGTTCGGCGGAAGGACACGTTATTTCGTCCATCCAAAGAGAAGACATGTAGTTCAATATTTTAAAATTTTTATTGTGCACTTCAGTTGAAAAAATATTAAGAACAGAAATACACAAACTAATGTATCAGCAGCAAATTGGGTGTTGCCCGCCTGAAACCAATGCACTCCATGACGCGTTTCGAGGTTATTTCCTCTCATCAGATAGAGATAGCAGGCATCGAACCCGGGACCATTGAGATGTTAGTTGTGACCGCCACCCCTAAGCCACCGGGTCACGACGGGCAAAGCTTGGCACAACGGCAAATAACAGATTGGAAAGTGAATTTGAAGTACACGTTGTGTGGATGGATTGCGACGCGCAATCTCAAAGTAGACCGCGATTCCCATTGAAGTGAACCTTGGCCATTCGATCACTAGGACCGTAGCTGATGAAGCAGCAGCAAATTGGGTGTTGCCCGCCTGAAACCAATGCACTCCATGACGCGTTTCGAGGTTATTTCCTCTCATCAGATAGAGATAGCAGGCATCGAACCCGGGACAATTGAGATGTTAGTTGTGACCGCCACCCCTAAGCCACCGGGTCACGACGGGCAAAGCTTGGCACAACGGCAAATAACAGATTGGAAAGTGAATTTGAATTACACGTTGTGTGGATGGATTGCGACGCGCAATCTCAAAGTAGACCGCGATTCCCATTGAAGTGAACCTTGGCCATTCGATCACTAGGACCGTAGCTGATGAAGCAGCAGCAAATTGGGTGTTGCCCGCCTGAAACCAATGCACTCCATGACGCGTTTCGAGGTTATTTCCTCTCATCAGATAGAGACAGCAGGCATCGAACCCGGGACCATTGAGATGTTAGTTGTGACCGCCACCCCTAAGCCACCGGGTCACGACGGGCAAAGCTTGGCACAACGGCAAATAACAGATTGGAAAGTGAATTTGAAGTACACGTTGTGTGGATGGATTGCGACGCGCAATCTCAAAGTAGACCGCGATTCCCATTGAAGTGAACCTTGGCCATTCGATCACTAGGACCGTAGCTGATGAAGCAGCAGCAAATTGGGTGTTGCCCGCCTGAAACCAATGCACTCCATGACGCGTTTCGAGGTTATTTCCTCTCATCAGATAGAGATAGCAGGCATCGAACCCGGGACCATTGAGATGTTGGTTGTGACCGCCACCCCTAAGCCACCGGGTCACGACGGGCAAAGCTTGGCACAACGGCAAATAACAGATTGGAAAGTGAATTTGAAGTACACGTTGTGTGGATGGATTGCAACGCGCAATCTCAAAGTAGACCGCGATTCCCATTGAAGTGAACCTTGGCCATTCGATCACTAGGACCGTAGCTGATGAAGCAGCAACAAATTGGGTGTTGCCCGCCTGAAACCACTGCACTCCATGACGCGTTTCGAGGTTATTTCCTCTCATCAGATAGAGATAGCAGGCATCGAACCCGGGACCATTGAGATGTTAGTTGTGCCCGCCACCCCTAAGCCACCGGGTCACGACGGGCAAAGCTTGGCACAACGGCAAATAACAGATTGGAAAGTGAATTTGAAGTACACGTTGTGTGGATGGATTGCGACGCGCAATCTCAAAGTAGACCGCGATTCCCATTGAAGTGAACCTTGGCCATTCGATCACTAGGACCGTAGCTGATGAAGCAGCAGCAAATTGGGTGTTGCCCGCCTGAAACCAATGCACTCCATGACGCGTTTCGAGGTTATTTCCTCTCATCAGATAGAGATAGCAGGCATCGAACCCGGGACCATTGAGATGTTAGTTGTGACCGCCACCCCTAAGCCACCGGGTCACGACAAGCAAAGCTTGGCACAACGGCAAATAACAGATTGGAAAGTGAATTTGAAGTACACGTTGTGTGGATGGATTGCGACGCGCAATCTCAAAGTAGACCGCGATTCCCATTGAAGTGAACCTTGGCCATTCGATCACTAGGACCGTAGCTGATGAAGCAGCAGCAAATTGGGTGTTGCCCGCCTGAAACCACTGCACTCCATGACGCGTTTCGAGGTTATTTCCTCTCATCAGATAGAGATAGCAGGCATCGAACCCGGGACCATTGAGATGTTAGTTGTGACCGCCACCCCTAAGCCACCGGGTCACGACGGGCAAAGCTTGGCACAACGGCAAATAACAGATTGGAAAGTGAATTTGAAGTACACGTTGTGTGGATGGATTGCGCGTCGCAATCCATCCACACAACGTGTACTTCAAATTCACTTTCCAATCTGTTATTTGCCGTTGTGCCAAGCTTTGCCCGTCGTGACCCGGTGGCTTAGGGGTGGCGGTCACAACTAACATCTCAATGGTCCCGGGTTCGATGCCTGCTATCTCTATCTGATGAGAGGAAATAACCTCGAAACGCGTCATGGAGTGCAGTGGTTTCAGGCGGGCAACACCCAATTTGCTGCTGCTTCATCAGCTACGGTCCTAGTGATCGAATGGCCAAGGTTCACTTCAATGGGAATCGCGGTCTACTTTGAGATTGCGCGTCGCAATCCATCCACACAACGTGTACTTCAAATTCACTTTCCAATCTGTTATTTGCCGTTGTGCCAAGCTTTGCCCGTCGTGACCCGGTGGCTTAGGGGTGGCGGTCACAACTAACATCTCAATGGTCCCGGGTTCGATGCCTGCTATCTCTATCTGATGAGAGGAAATAACCTCGAAACGCGTCATGGAGTGCATTGGTTTCAGGCGGGCAACACCCAATTTGCTGCTGCTTCATCAGCTACGGTCCTAGTGATCGAATGGCCAAGGTTCACTTCAATGGGAATCGCGGTCTACTTTGAGATTGCGCGTCGCAATCCATCCACACAACGTGTACTTCAAATTCACTTTCCAATCTGTTATTTGCCGTTGTGCCAAGCTTTGCCCGTCGTGACCCGGTGGCTTAGGGGTGGCGGTCACAACTAACATCTCAATGGTCCCGGGTTCGATGCCTGCTATCTCTATCTGATGAGAGGAAATAACCTCGAAACGCGTCATGGAGTGCAGTGGTTTCAGGCGGGCAACACCCAATTTGCTGCTGCTTCATCAGCTACGGTCCTAGTGATCGAATGGCCAAGGTTCACTTCAATGGGAATCGCGGTCTACTTTGAGATTGCGCGTCGCAATCCATCCACACAACGTGTACTTCAAATTCACTTTCCAATCTGTTATTTGCCGTTGTGCCAAGCTTTGCCCGTCGTGACCCGGTGGCTTAGGGGTGGCGGTCACAACTAACATCTCAATGGTCCCGGGTTCGATGCCTGCTATCTCTATCTGATGAGAGGAAATAACCTCGAAACGCGTCATGGAGTGCATTGGTTTCAGGCGGGCAACACCCAATTTGCTGCTGCTTCATCAGCTACGGTCCTAGTGATCGAATGGCCAAGGTTCACTTCAATGGGAATCGCGGTCTACTTTGAGATTGCGCGTCGCAATCCATCCACACAACGTGTACTTCAAATTCACTTTCCAAACTAATGTATGGATAGAAAAATAAGCAACACCAATCCAAATGTCATTAACATGACCAAGGCAACGGAACTGATTGCTTCAAGAGTTTCTGTGCATATATCACAGGTTGGTGGGCTGTAATTAACAACGTCTCACTAATTGCTAATATTATCCTGTGTTTATTGCGCAATAGTGGTTTGCAAGCAGTCTGAGGGTTCACGTGATGACGAGTTGCGTTCCTGTGGATACTTCACAAAACACACAGTCGCAAAGTATTGTTACGTGATTAATAAGTCCCAAAATACTCTCGACCATGAGCTCTTCGTTAATGACTGCTAAATCAAGAACGGATGGTTTAGTTCCAGCTCGGAGTAAGATAGCCAGCTGATATGAATGAAGAACGGAATACTTATAATAAGTTATTTCAGCTCGGCCTTGAATTGCTAGCTGTGGGTGTCGAAAGTTATAGATGGCGAACACGTTTCAACTGAGGTATGAACATGGCTGGATTGCCAACGCAGGACCATTTCTAAGGATAGTGACAGACGGGAGTCCATTTTGGGTGGACGCTGGGTAAACAAAACTAAATATTTAATGCATGCAAAGCTGCGTTTTACTCGTAGTCTGCACTAGAGACAGTCCATGATAAGCGTTTTCGAATCGTCCACCGATCCTTATTGGAGTTCACTACGATAGTGTAAGCGTGTTCCTCCTCTCTTGCTACGGCGATCTCATAAAAGAAGGGACAATCCATGCATGTACGGCGATTTCAGGGTAGATAACTTTTGTCTTTAGGTTAAAACGATGTGGTCTCTGCGGTATAGTATTTGGCGTGGCCGCCGTACAGCAAATTGTTTATAAGATAATGCGCAAGATGGCCACTCTGATTTCATACTAAGTCGGGAGACTTGTGTTTCGTGGGTCATATAGAACCAACCGCTGAAAATACGTGATTAATTAGCTTAAAACGAACTGAATTTCGTCAGATCCATCGATTTCAACATTTTCTCCCTGCCTACCTCCTTGCTTTTATTGAATGCCGTGTGACCAAACATTTCGTTAGCTGTATGGGTAATAGTACCTAGATCGTTGTTGGTACGTGATTTTACGCAATTACATTTGTCGTATATGCTTGGATGTTTATTTGCCAACGTTTCGATTTAACACTCCAATACCCTTAATGGTCTCTCACTGATTTGAATCGCTACCTTTAAAATCTTCGGGCCACGCTCTTTGAAACTCGGCCATCCACGTATCCTCGAGATCGATTGCGTTACGGTTTTCCTAACGACAGGCCCACATGAATGTAGGACCATTGCTCCTGGTAGTTGATGGTCGTTTTTATCTCACCATATCCAACACCCTCGAGGAAAATTCAACAATAGCTTCTCCGTAACTACTTTATCTTTGGTTAATTTTCTTATTTGATGTAATGTAGTTCGTACTCAATATTTGATTAATGCTATCGAAATGGTTTCAATATTCTGGCATTTGGTTCAACGAAGGAGTATTGTGCATTGCTGGCGTTTCCGAAGTCAGACGTCAAGTTCCTACAGGAAGGCGTTTAATGTGGTCTATTTTCGCAGAAAATTAGATGGTTGTTACTTCAAATAGTCTCTCGGATCTTTGCTTTACATTGATGCCTGCCACCTTAAATATAATGGTGACGGCTTGATAATATATGCCTCTTACATCTCGCATGAATCCCAACCGGTACCAAAATGGTCGTGAGTTTGGCGAAGTTAAACCTAGATGATCTCATTTAAAGTATTACGAATAGGTCTACCTTTCCTTTTTATTATTTACTAGGTATCTTCTTTACGCGTGTCAAAATTATACGTTCCTTCAGACGGAACGATTCCAATTCTAGCAAATTAAACATAATTACTATTAGCTATGATTGGAGCAATGTGAAACGGGAACATTTGTGACAATAAAATACTGAGGTTCCTAATAGTCATTAGGATAATGTGAAAGATTATAGCAATACTCTGGCAAGCAAACAATTCTAACCATTAGATAAAAGCTGTTCTTTGACTTAAAATAGGTTGATAACTTCAGCGTAATCTTATATCGATATATTTTATCGATCATGTTTCCTATGCATGCGTGTAACTTCTAAACGATTGCGCATTTTAAGCAGAAATCTCTAAGGTATTACTACTGAAATTTGACGCATCTATGTACAAATATCGTTACGATACGGCAGTTAATTGTGAAAATTTAACTACGCAGCGGTTTACTTTACTTCTATGAAAATACAGCAGAATTCCTTTCTCCTACAGCCCAACATGCAGTTCTTCGCGTCTGTCGTAACGTGCACGGTTCTCTTTTTTGTTCCTCAATCAGACATGGTCTGTAGAATGCATGCTTCACTTGACATGAGTTGCGCCTGGATCGTTCTTGATTACGAGGCCATGAAAAACATCTCAAGATAGAACTAGCGATCCGATTGATCCTAAGTGTTTGTAAACTGCAGTGCAACAAAGGCATTTTCTGGCGTCGTCTACAAGAAATCATATGATAAATTATATTTAGATAAATTAAATTAACCAAATTAAATTTGGATAAGAGCTGCAGTTTCACTGAATTTGCTCTTTTATTTTATCGCAAATTCCTCTTAGAATGCTTGAGTTTGTCCAGTTCCTGTCGAATCTACATGGCATTTTTGTTATTTCTAGGTATCATCCATGGACATCCCCGCATGTGTAGTCTAAGTTGCAATTACCCTTAGCAGTTGTCACAATTTTAGTCAAACACGGATATCAAAATATTGTTCACGAAGCCTAGTAACGAAACGTAAGTCCCTGAAATATGAAGGATTTCCATTCAAGCCCCAGACATCCGAAACTCGGAATACTCAACCCAAAATACCAAGGCAACCTACGTGCTCCTTTAAGCCAACTAGCACAAGAACAAAATCTGCAAGATGTGCACAAATCCAGAGAACTGATGTAACGATGAGTTCACGTGGTTAGTAATACGAGTCCCGCGCAACATGCTATTGTCTATGCATGGAATGCATCTGGGAACACAATAGCTCGGTAGTTGTGTTATTTGCTACTGAAATTATCCCTCACTTTGTGTCCTATTTGTTCCGTCACAAATCTTGTTTAGTTTTGTTGATATTTTGGTTACCAATATGATTTTGGGAATATATTTATAACCCTGGCTTACTGGTTAATAACTACAAGGTTGTCCACGGCCGTTAAGCTTTATATGTGTATCACAATTTTGAAAATAAATTTACGAACATTTTCAGTAAACTAAGACTGCCTTGGCTGGAAGGTTGCGTATCTCACCTAGCGCAATTTTATCGCGACATCTTGTCAACAAAACCTCTGTCATGCAGTTGAGCATTTATATATACGACACGTTGTAGGGTAATTATAATAAGTACAAAGCATTGAGACTCATTGTCCTCATACGAAATTGACCAATAAGACCTAATACGGTTGCCGTGACGCGGCAACGAACACCACATTTACGCTTAACAGTACATGCAACTGTTGTAATACTTGCAGGTGCTTTAGAATAGGCAATTCGTTCAAATGTAACAGGACTATATAGATTAATTAGTCGATTCAAAACAAAATAATAGGAAAGGCCTGTTTTTCTCATCGATCTTCCCGACCACCAGGCGCATGCTTACTTGTCTACAACGCCTACTACTCGGCCTAAGTTTAGAGCAAAATTCACGCTGATAAATGATATCTCAACTATGTTAAAATTTACATAATTAGTAAGATGGTTAAAAATATTGAGCAAAGCTTCCGATTCCTTGGCGATACATCCTTTGAAATGATTGCAGTGACGATGTAGTTATTACGGACAAAATTACAAACCTTGGTATGTCATGTGTTTTAATAGGTCAACCTGATGAAAAGTGTTGTGTTAATAACGCGAGTCAGTTGGTCCACCAGACATTTCCTACGCACATGTCTGATTATTTTATCCTCATCATATCGATGCGAGTTAACTCGTTTACTAAGCTTAAAGAACGCACCGTCATGCCATAATGCATGAAGGATCTCTTCGTACTATCATGCTGCCATTTGACAAAACGAACAAACCATCTGCAAACGGAGTTCGCATTTTCGTACACTCAAATGCAATTTCTGTAATTGGTCTGAAGATTTTGCGAGCAAAAGATCGATGCTCGAGGACGGATCACCCGCCTTTTGTCCATTCACATGCGGTGAAAAAAAACCGGAACGTGTTCAGCATTTGCTTACCAGGCTTATTTCTATGTAACAGAGTATGTCCAACAAGAACCGATGTAGAAGAATATGGTTGTATACTCTGTCGTGTAGTGGCTTTAGTTGACATTATGACGCACCCGATGTTGCATTTCGAACATTTTCTCATGTTGAGGCCGCCGTGACATATCTAACAGCTTTATTGTACGGCCAATCCTCTACTGATATGCCTGTTCTGAAAGCACAGCGTTCATTGCTGACCCCCAAAGATTTCCTTTGCAAGTCGCCAACAGTCGAGGTGGCATGTAAGCTGCTAAAGCCACTACTGTTTACTTTTAAGTAGGAGGAGGGTATATGGGGTTTTGCTGAAGATTCTTCGCAAATAGTCTGAGGCAGACAAGGGTGCAGAACAACAGCAAGCTCAAGCAAATTTAACTAAACTGTAGCAGATAGCACAATTACTTTGATGCGATTCTCTAGTGGGGAAATACTGAATCGGTCTTTCATGGATAATAATCGGGTTGAAAGCAGTATCAGAAGCAAAGGAAATCCTAGACACCCAATTTGCCTATTTTATATTCAAGGATCGCATCGCATCGGCCTAATTAACACGTCCATAGAAGCAAAAGTAGCGTACCATAGAGAATGGGCGTTAGTCTTTTCGGAAAATTTGTAGTCATAAAGGAGAAATGACTAATTTCTGATGTTAGCATAACTTGCGTGAACCGCATAGGCGACGAATTACTGTTCTGGAAGTTTGAGGATAAATGATCACCTAGGGTGTTGACCGCTTCTATTGTGATTTGCGCTTGTCAACTTGGTGTTTGGAGGGCAGGAGTATCTCGCTAAAATTTAAGGAGTTTTAGTATGTCTATAAAAGAGCATGGGATTTAAGGAGAATTTATCGGCTAGATTCAGTTGATATTTAGTTTATCCTTGAGTACCACGTTCACCCAATGGTTTCGGTAGATATAGTAGACATCCCATGCTTCGGCACACGGTTACTTTTCTTATTGGCACCAGAGTGGATCTCTTTTGATCATACAACTCCGCGTCCTGATGCGTATGAATGTTTCACTGTCATCGCGCGTGGATGCATAATTCTTCAAGCAATAACTTGTTGTTTTTATTAACAATATCCCACCAAGCGACACCAGGAGTAGTTCAGCTAGAGAGTTCCTAGTTAAGTCAAGTACTGTTAACAATTCTCTTTTCTGAAGCCGTGAGGGGTGACATTTCAAACTTAACACACGCACAATCGATACGGTAAAGAAAAATAATATATCACATGCAATACCCTAAAAATCGGCTGCTAAATCTATGTTTCATTTGTAGTACAGGATCACTAATCTAATTTGCGATTTAATTCTTGCATGATATTATTCGGATCTAGCATAAAGCTAGCTAGATAGTTAATGACAAATAAGCCATAAGCTTGTGTGCGGGCATATATGGCGCGGCATTTTCTTCGTTCGAGGAACTGGATATGTAAATGATGTAAACGATGGCTGATTTGAGTGAGTATTTTCAAGGCAAGTTTGATGCATGGATTAATATGCTACTGCGAGGTGTTGAACTGAGGTTTGTTTAGTAATGCCACTGCATTGAGATCTGTGTTTCAGCGACCGATGAGGAAGATTAAAATAATTAACCAATAGAACTAGGAAGATATCAGGAAAACACTGGGTCCTGCGTGGTAGAACTCATGCCATAATGAATCGCAGGATCAACTGGTGGGAGACTGAGAACGAACGAAGGCGAAAGACTTAAAATTATACTCGTCTGAATTTGGTGAATAATTCTTTCACCTGAATGGAACCATATAAATGAAGGCTCAATGTGATTCCCAGATGTTTCGCTGAAGTCGAGAAGTTCAGGCTTTCAGCACTGATGTGATTTTAGGGACAGTCAGCGACAAGTTTCTACAAATGAGCTGCCTTATGTAGCGAAAATAGTCCCATTATACTTGAAAGCATTCAGCGTAATTCGCTGGAGTTTGACTAATGCACGACGTAGTCCAAACAACATGGTATCATGGTCGAATAGGCTGAAGTTAGATGATTCGCGCCTATTAGTACGCAATCGGCGTAGTTTAACATTATGGTTTCTTCAGGGACAGCGATAGAGACAACGTAGGTAGCAAATGAGAATGGCGACTAATTGTCTCCTTGAAGGACACTAGAAGTAATGGTTAGAGGCAAGGAGCCCCTGCCGTTGAACCTGGTTAGCTGAATGCGTTTGGTAAAATAATCTTGTAGCCAGAGTGCTATGGAAGGTTGGATCCCAGAAGGCAGGGGAATTTGCAAAAAGTTTGCAATGTTAACACAACTGAACGCGTTGGTGTAGTTAATGAAGCATACACGTGTGGATTTTAGTTGCTGTCTAGCAGTGATAACACTGAGTGCACTAGACAAGCCACTGAGTATTGTACCCAGGTCGAAATTCGATAGGCAGATTGTTATGCGTCATTCAGGTAGGATTAGGTTAGCACTTTGCAAGAAGGAATTTCTCGAAGACCTTTAAACCCACCGAAGTGCATGCAATAGGTCGATACTGACCTCTTGCTTTGTTTGGAGTTGGTGTTTACGCTAGCAGCTCTCCAACAGTCTGCGAGCTTGCCTTTGTTTAGGCAATTGGTGTATAACTCAGTTGCGGTTGGGCTAGTGAATCTGCAAGCTCCTTAAGAGTGAAGGGAGACAGCAGTTCAGGTCCGCTCGATTTGTTTGAGTTAATCTGGATAACTTTCCTTTGAAATGCTGCAGTATTCCCTAATGGCGATGAGTCTGTAGGCCATTGAAACCGTGCAGATGCACAGTTAAGGAATGAGTCACTGATGCAGCAGAAGTTGCTACTTAATTCTCCTACGCTTATGTCAGAGTTCGTAATTTGATGAGCGACTAAAATAAATGACTTCGTCGTCTGTCAAATCGCACAGCAAGTATTATTCCGCAGAACTGTCTAGACGTAAGCATGATTGTGGTGGTACATCTCTTCCCATCGCAATGAGGCTAGACCATACCGTGGTGCGATGTCTTGTGTACCTCAATGATCCATTGAGCTATGCTTGGTGGTGTATTTTTACACCTTCACAGCCACTCATACCAGATTGGTCAATGGTTAGAGGCCAGATAAAATCAGCCTCCTGTCCTCTAGGTTGGGGTTGGAATGAGAGTAGTACCTTACTCCTTAAAACAGACTCCTTGTAGCCCAACACCAAACCCGCTGCCTTGCGGACAGGTTTTTGAACCTAATGCATTGGTTGAGAACCCTAATCGTTTTCCTGTCTGGACCTGGGCAACCTGACAGTATCCCCCCTAACAATACAACGAATCTCTCTTCCAAACAAATTCTGGGGCTCTGGCCACCGCAGAGGATAATCAACGGTGCCCAATTTGCTACATCGAGCAAGGTGGATATACGTTTGGTTGGTACTGCTCAAGCTCTCCCCTCTTACGCATTTTCACCCTTATCCTCTCGTTCCAGCTTCACTATATCCCACCTGTTTTCAATCCCAAAATTCTCGGCCCTCCCCCTCCTTGCTTCAATATTCGCTTGTCTTCTAGTTTCAACACATGTGAACGCGGAGCATCATTCCTGCCCTGTCATCAGGCCCATGTTCAAGCAGGCGGTCCATTACAGTTCATCGGCTTCTATTTGGAGCCCTCGATCCTTCTTCAAATTGGCGTGCCACCATGTTCGCACATTGCTTCAGATTAGTCAACTGGCAGCACTTGCCCGTATATTAGAGACCCCTTCGATCGACATATGCTGTTTATCTGAGACTCGCCTGCAAGACTCGAGCCTTGTGCTCACTGAAATCCCCTTCAGGTGACACTAGCAGCACATTTTCATTTCCCCTATCCGGTGACGATGCAGCTTAGAGCACCGGCCAAGCAAGTATTGGCATTGCCCTTAGTCCCCGGGCTTAAGCTAGTCGGGTTGAATGGATTCCAATCAATAGCCGGGTGTGTGCGGTCCGATTGGCTGGCTCGTTAAAAGCGTCGAAGTCGCGTACGACCAACAGGTGTCTATTCGGTATCGCTGACTGTGTACCAACAAACTCTAGCGATGATTCGGTAAAAGACGACTTCTATTGTCAACTGAACGAGCTCCTTCGCCACAGAAGCACCGACACCGTACTGTTGCTTGGAGATCTGAACGCTCAAGTTGAAAAATTATCCACTGATGAACTGCATCTTGGCGGTCAACATGTTGTGGGCTCCCTTAAGGATAACAGTGAGCGGTTACTTCATTTGTGTGAGGACGCTCGCTTATTTCTTGCCAGCACTAATTTCCGACACAGCATCCGCCGGAGGGTGACTTGGCGCCCACCAGCCACGAACCAGCCATGGACGCAAATCGATCACACTGAGATGAGTTACCGATGGATAGGCTACGACCAGAACTGTCGCTCAATTTGGAGCCCATGTGTGGACACCGACCATGCACTTGTATGTGCTGACCTGCGTATGTGCTTTGGCGGACGCCCAAGATGATGTTTTGACCGCATTGACACCAGCCAACTTGCGAAGCAAGCTGTTCTGAATTCCTATCAAAGTGCATTCACATGCGAGTTGGATAAACGCGCAATGGATGCACTTGAAGCTCACTGGTCTCATATTCACCAGACCTAACTAACAGCAGGAAAATCCTTATGTAATATGTCTAATTGCCAACCTGGATATTGGGTCTCTTCACAGCTTCCGGAACTTATCGATGATCGCCGGCATATTCTGGATGGAAGCGAAAACAATGCAACTCGCAAAGAGCTCTGGGCAAAACTCCGTGATAGCCTGAAGAAAGACCGAAAATCCTGGTTGTCTCACCGTTCTTCAGATATGGAAATGGCCGCCGTCCTTGGTAACCATCTTAATTTGTTCCGGCTGATACGGGATTAGGGCAGGAAGAAACCTGGTGTTAGTGAAAAACATTTGTAACGAGAATGGACAGCCTATCCACAACATGTCAAAACGCTTGGAACGTTACGCAGAGCATTTGAAAAGCAATTTAATGGGACGGAATTGTTAGATTTCTCGCCCGCCACTGATCGCCTGCACCCAGGGGTCTCCCTTTGGATCCACCCTCTCGCTCAAAAGTCAAATGTGAGATGGAAATGTTGAAATTGAATAAAGGCGCGAGAACAGATGAACTTTTCGAGTCCTCTTCAAATTCGGGGGATCTGCTCTTGTAGATGATTTACATGAGTTTCTAATGAAAGTGTGGGAGCAGGAAAGTGTCGCAACCAACTGAAGCCGCTCCGTTATTGTCCCAATTTTCAAAGGAGGTTCACGATCGGAATGCTGCAGCCATAGAGAAAGCAGTCTGCTCTCCATCGCCTCCAAATTACCTGTTTCTGTCAGCCTTCAAAGACTGACTGGCACTCGTGAAAGCCATATTCGTGAACAGCAAGCTGGATTTCGTTGAGATCGTGGCTGCATTGATCACATCTTCACATTGCGTCAGTTGTTGGAGTACCGTCACATATATTGGCGTCCCACCCATTGTCGTGTTCCTCAATACCAATGATGCATAGATTCAGTGGATAAATTTGCACATTGGGACTGTCTACTCAAGCGAGATGTACCTGAAAAATATGGAATTATTATCTGGGCATTATATGCGTGTAGCTCGGGCAGAGTGAGGTTTTACGGCAAGCTGTCGCCGCCCTTTAATGTCTCCGGTGATGGGAGACAAGGATGCCCGATGTCACATTTTCTCTTCATTTTCGCTATTGACGAAGTTATGAAAATTGCGTTCACAGGACACGACATAGGTGTGAATATGCTCCCAGGAGAACGACTTCTTGACTTGCAGTATGCTGATGATATTGCCCTAATCTGTGGCAGCTCAAAAACATGCCAAGCGGCACTGGACGGATTGGCATTGGCTGTCCGTCACTTGGGTTTTGCTTTGCATCCTCGAAGTTCAAAGCGTTCCTTCAAGATTGGGTTGGATCACCTCCTACGCAGAACATTGGTGTGGATCCGCTAGAAGTCGTTCAAAATTTCAAACACCTGGGAAGTTCTGTTCGCGCGCGTGGGATTGAGGATGAGATCGCGAACCGTATAGCAAAAGCTCGGGGCGCTTTTGCTAACCTTCGCCACTTATGGCGCCGGCACGACATCACTCTCGCCCTGATGGGTAGAGTGGGCACTGCAGCGGTACGTTCGACTCTACTGTACCATTGTGAAACCTGGCCCCTTAACGCACGGGACTTGAAGAGGCTATTTACGTTCGACCATCGGTGCCTTAGTAATTTAGCTCCCTTCTAGTGGGAACACCGCGTGAGTAACCAGCGTGTTCGACGCCTTGTTTACGGCAGAAAGAAAGGAAATGAACCGCTCAGCACCGTCATTTCACGCACCAGGTTTCGATGGCTAGGCCACGTGTTACGCATTTCAGCTCACCATGTCCCGCGCCGTGCGTTGTTTGCGCACCGGGGGTGTGGATGGAAGTAGAAGGGCGATGGCCAAGCCATAACTTGGTCGAGAGGAATGAAGGTCCTTACTTATGTGCTGGCCTTGCCTGTAGCCTATCGGCTCCCTGGTTGGGGTCCAAAAGACGGTGAACACGTTTGGCTGGATACACTTGCTTATAAGGCTAGCGGCCGATCTCTGTGGTATTCGTGCTGTGAATTACTTTGTCATATCCCATCCCTCTTAGCCCCCTCTCCAACCACGTTCTCACTATTTAGCCTTATATAATGTTAAAACATTTGGTTCCCTTTAGTAACTTGAACAACACAATTAGAAGACGAAGTTCAGCAGATGCATGCATTTCGTATCGTCTCATGGGGCCGATAACGATTGCCGGTAAATTTATATAACAGTTTGTGTGTACAGACATACATATATACAAAGGATAGAAAAAGGTTTGCCTTTTTTCTACTACCAGGCCAGCCTGAGGCTGACCAATATTTATTTTTGAACGCAAAGCACTGGCTTAATCCTATTAATGGCAACAGCCTCGGCAAACCGGAGGAGCCGGAAATTAGTATGGCGAAGCAGGATTCGAAACGCCTTGTTGACCTCAATTCGATGACCCGATGTCAATAAGTGCCTGTCAGCGTCTTCCATCGGCCGCGTACATTGAACCAGTTGCAAGAAAATATTGTGAACGAATGACGCGCGATCACGAGGGATACATACGAGATAGTGCTGGCCAATTGCATCAAGCGGTTTCTGCAATACAAGCAGAATGCCGGTAGATATTTTGAGCCTATCCTTCACTAGGATTGATGATCATTCCAATACATTTCTTTTAATATACTTATCCTCTTTCACTGGAAGATGAATGAATCCAAACTTTCGAATGCCATCCGCAAGCTAACAACGTGCTGGTTACTACTTTTGGATTCCGACTGTCTGGAATAACCAAAGTCGTCCTGCACCAGCACACCGAGGTCAAGTTCCTGTGGGCTCGTCTGCTGGTCATATGCCTTAACATTCTTGAGATGGGCGTGTCTATGGCGGATGTGGATAATGGGTCACTTGACCACATTTAATGGCAGTGAATCCCTCACTGGTCAATACCAGATCCCATCTAGGTCGCACATGGAGGATCTTGTGGTCATCCATTGCCTAGATCGCAGACCAACTTTTAACGTCATCTGGGAAAGTAAAATATTTTGGGGGATGGCTGTCGCAAGACCGTCGCACTCCGCTCGATTACCGTCGGGCAGAGATGTTCGCCTCTAACCTAGAACTGCTGTTCACGGAGAATATTACCAAATCATCCAAATACTGCATCGCTTACGCTTTCCAAGTAGCTCGTCATTACGACAAGGTTGATCGCTTCACTGACTTTGGAAAGGGCAGAGAGAAGTGCAGGATCAGAGGGACGTCTCTGAAAGAATGCGGCATGTGGCTGGGCTAGGCGAATGTTTGCTGACTGCAGTGCTTTAGAGTGAAGGTTATGCACACAAGGGAAGCAGTGTGTACGCAAGGATAGTGGCTTTTTCATAATCATTTTGCTATGAATTTGTTTCTGGATAACACATATGGTGTGGGGACATAGGCAAGTATAATGTCTGAGGCTAGTAGCCATTTGAAAGTAGATCAGCACTTGGCAATGAGGCGTAGTCCATTTTTTTATTTTGTGTATATACCCACCAATCGTATTGATCGGTGCTGTTGCACGCTACAACCATTGGAGTGTGTTCACATGTCTGTAAATAAGGCTACGGTTCGAACGGAATTGTTTCACTAGCTCCAATCGGCGTGCTAACTTGTTTTCACGAAACAACTGTACATATAATTTGCTCAAAGCTACGTACGCTGTCTCATTTTATGCAACAGGATTGCGTACGTGAAAGCGTCATATGTTTCACCAATGCCATAAATCTTTAAGTTTGGCTTCTCATGAATAATGTTGGTTTCATGTAAAGGTGAAAAATGTTTACTCCAATGCTTCGGTGACTAGTGACGTGATTTTCAACCATTTCTCCCAGGAGATCTCTAGGGTGTACTCAGTCAAGTTTGTCCAACTAGCATTTTAAAACACACACAACAAAAGGCTGCGATTACAGAATTGTACAGTTTGATTTCAATTGCTACGAGAAATACCCCGATGCAGAACCGGAAACCGCGGTAGGGCATATGGATTTTAAAATTTTACGAGTTTAAATAATCATGAAACTAATCGTACATAAAGCACTAGGTGAGTAATACGATGGATTTAAATGATTACTTTGACGGCGGGCGTTCTGGTAATTCCTTGAAAGAGGGCAAACTCAAATTTGAAGCCCCGATTTCATTAACTATTGTGGTCATCGTTAACAAGCGGAGAGTCTCCATGTTTTTTATGGCATACTTTGGATAACAGATGCAGTTGAACATGATTGTTGCATGATCGCTGCGGCCCAAATGGCTATTCACCATGAAATTTCCTATAAGTATTCCGTCGTCGGTGAACATGAGATCAAAAATATTCTGTGTGCTCGTCTTACTGAATGTATCGGGAGAAGAAACGTGGTTGTATAGTAGCAAACAATGATTAGCTCCTGCAATTCCAACTTTAAATTTCTCATCGAGATAGACTGGTGTTTATATGGCATGAAGGTTGAAGTCACAAACCATGAGGATGTTACTACGTGTCTGTGCGAGGAAAGGTTCATAGTGGAACCAAGATGATTGTCTTTTTTGATGTGGACGACGGAGGTCAATAGACGATGCCTAATAAAAAAGTGTCACCACTTATTCGATGAAGGCGACCCAAACCCGCGTCCACAATCTGGACATCCAAGTCATTATTAGATCAAGATGCAGCCCATTACGTTAATACATCGCCACTTATACTCGGCTGATAGTTGCACAGAACGGACATTCCGGGTGGTACGATTTCGGTGTCCCTGATCACTTCACTCAACCATGTCTATATTACCACGACGAAGTCCCATATCATTATACACGTCAGCCAGAGGTGGGAAACACATCAGCTACTGTGCCGCAATACATAAAGGAAAGAAAAATAAACACAACAGTTGCATGACAGCTGAGCTGCCAGCAACGGATAGGCATCGTTCCAGTAATCTAACAGCCGACTACTAGGCAAAAAGAAAAATTATTATGTTTAACACTATGAAATGAAATCATAAGTGTAGGGGGAGTTTAAAAAGATGAGGAGGGACAAAGAAACTCACAGCAGGAACGCCACTGAGGTCAGCTCCTTGACATGTCAGCAAGTGTATTCAGCCAGACGTGTTCACCGTCTTTTGGACTCAAACCGGGAGTCGTGACGCTCTAACGGACGCCAACTTCGAAGTGAGGGGCCTCATTCCTCCGGACCAAGTCATCGCTTGGACGGCCCCCTCTTTTTCCATACACATCCCCGGTGAGCAAATAACTCACGTCGTGGAAGTCGGTGAGCTGGCATTCGCAACACGTGGCCCAGCCATCGGAGCCTCGTGGGTGAAGTGACCGTGCGCAGCGGTTCAGTTCCTTTTCTTGTGACTTAAACAAGACGTCGAACACGCTCGATGCTCACGCGGTGTTCCCACCAGATGTGAGCGAAACTGCGAAGGCACCGGTGATCGAAGGTAAGTAGCCTCTTCATGTCTGCTGATCTTAGGGTCCAGGTAACGTAACCGTACAGTAAGGTCGGACGTACCGCTGCATTGTACACTTTACCCTTCAGGGCGAGCGAAATGTCGCGTCGCCGCCATAGGTGGTGAAGGTAAGCGCAAGCACTTCGAACTTTTGCTATGCAGTTCGTGATCTCGACCACGACCCCAAGGACGCTGATACAGCTTCCCAGGTACTTGAAAACTGAACGACTTCTATTTGATCCCTACCTAGTGTCAGCACAATAAACGATCCCTGCAAATTTTAGAGGAACGCTTTGCATTTAGATGTTGCAAAGAAAAGCCCGAAGCGACTGACAGCCAGTGCTTATCTGTCCAGCGCGTCTTCGCACGTCTGGGAGCTGTCACAGATAAGAGGAATGTCATCTGCACACTAGATGTTAAGCAGTCAGTTTCCTGGGAATAGCTCCACACCTTCCAAGTCATGTCATGAAAACGCAATCGCCATAACTTCGTCAATAGCGAAGTTGAAGAGGAAAAGTGACAACGGGCTTCCTTGTCGAACACCGCTGGACATATTGAGGTGTGGCGACAGCTTGCCGTAAGACCTCACTCTGCCCGTGCTACGCGCGTATAATGCTTGGATAATTTTTATATATTTCTCAGGCACACCCTTCCTGAGTAGACGGTCTTAAAGAGCATGTCCATCAACCGAAACGAAGGCACATCTGATGTCGAGGAATATGACAACCGTGCGCCGCCGCTATGTGTGACGGTGCTACAACCACTGACGCAAGGTGAAGATGAGGTCGGTGCATCCACGACCCCGACGAAACCCGGCTAGCTCCTCATGAATCTGGCTTTCACAAGCGCCAGTCAGTCTGTGAAGGATTACAGAGACAAGCAATTTGAAGGCGATGGAAATGTGACTGGTTCTTCTATGGCTGCCGAACTCCAAAAGTGAGTATCCTTTGAAGATGGGGATAATAACGGAGTCGCTCCAGTCGATTGGGACAGACTCCTGCTCCCACAGTTTCACTAGTAATTCATGTAAAGCATCAACAAGAACAGAGCCTTCGAAATTGAAGAGTGCTGGATGAAGATCATCTGGTTCCGCGGCTTTGTTCAACCTCAACATTCCGATCTCAAGATCGACTTTTGAACAATAGGGTGGATCCTATGGGACAGCCCATGGAGCAGGGCGATCCCTGGCCGGCGAAGAATATAACAAATCGAGTCTATTAAATTGCTTATTACAATTCTCAGTCCAAGGATTTTAAACGTTTTGACAAATTGTAGATAATCTGTCCAATCTCGTGATGCATATTTTCACTAACACACTTCTCCTGCTGCCCGTTTCACATATCAGACGGAATAAATTACGATGGTCGCCAAGGGCGGCGGTCATATCCATCTCTGACGCACGATGAGACGACCAAGATTCGCGATCTCTCTTCAGGCAAGCACGGAGTCTTTTCCGAAGCTCTTTGCGAGTTTCACTGTGTTCGCTTCCAGCCGGAATATGTCGGCGAGAGTCCATAAGTTCCAGAGACTACGAAGAGTTCCAATATCCAGATTAGCTATTAGACTACCACAAGAGGATTTTGCTGCTGCTAGTTAGGTCTGGTGAACATGTGACCAGTGACCATCAAGTTTCTATACTGAGTGCTTACTCAAATTCGCATGTCAACGTACTTCGATACGCATTCTTTTGACTGGTGTCAATGCGCTCACAGCGTCGTCGTGGGCGTCCACCAGAACGCATCCGCAGGTCAGCACATACAATTGCATGGTCGGTGTCCACGCATGTGCTCCAATTCGAGCGACAGTATTGGATGCAGTCTCTCCAGCGGTAACTGGTAGCAATGTGATCGATCTGCGTCCAAGGCTGGTGGGCGCCAAGTCATCCTCTGGCTTGTGGTGTGTCGGAAGTTAGTGCTCGCAAGAAATAAGCGAGCATCTTCACACAAATGAAGTAACCGTGCATGGTTATCATTACGAGAGCCTACACCGTGCTGACTGCCCAGATGCATTTCATCAATGGACAACCTTCCAACTTGGGCGTTCAGATCCCCCGCCTGCACAACAGTGTCCGTGCTACTTCTGTGGCGAACGAGCTGGGTCAGTTGGCAGTAGAAGTCGTTCTTTACCGAATCATCGCTACAGTTTTTGGGTGCGTAGGCAGCGATGATGAATAGACACCTATTAGTCCGGTGCGACTTCGAAGCTTTGAACGAGCCAGCCAATCGGACCGCACACATCCGGCTACTGATTGGAATCCAATCAACAAGAGCATCTTCAGCCCGGGGACTCAGCGAAATGCCAATGCCAGCTTGACCGGTGTTCGAAGCTGCATCGTTATCGGATCAGCATAATGAGAAATTGATGTTGGCATCACCTAAAGGGAATTGCAAAGTGAGCACAGAGCTCGAGTCATACAAGCGGCTCTCTGACAATCAGCAGATATTGATGGAGAGGGTCCCCAATGTTCGGGCAAGTGCTACCTGTTGACCGATCTGTAGTAATGTGCGTACATTGAGGCATACCAATCTGAAGGAGGATCGAGGGTTCCAAATGAAAGCCGATGTACTGGAATGGACAGCTTGGTTGGACATGGGCTTGTCTACAGGAGAGGAGTGACGCTCCGCGTTAGCATGTGGTTTGAAATTAGAAGATAAATGTCTAGCAAAGCATGTTGGGGAAGGGTCAATAATTGGGGAGATGAAAACTGGTGAGCCGAAGCTCTGTCAGCTTACTGAGAAGGCTTGTGCGTCAGTATGAAACCTATAGAGTGTAGTATATGTTATCAGGGAGCTGATAAACATCAAATATGTGCTTAGTACTAAGCCGACCGTTTGTCGGTCAGCCGCTAATTTTTGTTTTTGCATAAAGCATTAGTGCTTGACTGCTGGTTATTTTGCATGGTAGCGCAGAGCGTTCCAGATTGTGATCTTTTCTCGTGCGTTTCTCTGTCCTGTCAGGAGTCGAGGGCATTAATGTTTCTATTACAATGCAAGGCTGTGGAAGTGATATTGAGGTTGTAGGTTTCACAGTGCTTCCACTCGTGACCGTGAGCCTCCTACATCAAGCCTATATTCCGTTGATAAACTAGAATGGTGCTTCAACCGGCTATCAAATAGGAATTCCTTAATTCCTTCGGTTGTACTAACACGTCAACTACTTACAAAATGCAAATGAAGGAATCACCATAAATTATCTTGCGGTAACTACATCCTTGTATAGTTCATTGCGGATGTAACACCACTACCCTTGGTCATGTGAATGCATTCGCAATCAAAAAATTCCTTAGTTCAGTAACATCAAAACAAATACAGCTTTTTGCTTTAGTTCGTGAAAAAGTCCGCCACAGTTTTCTTTAACTTTTGCTCGCTTTTTTCTAAGTATTATCCGGTAGTGTGCGTACCCCGCAAGATGAGCTGGGAAAACGAACTGCTGGGATTAGTACGGCATCTGTCTTCCCAGTTGGATTCATTATTACGCAAGACGTCTAGGTTTGTCCAAATGCAATGTAGTTGAATGACACGCTACGCGTTGTAGCATAGTGGACTCAACCAGAAAGTTAATCGCATCGCAGTTGGAAATCCACTGGTTGCGCTCATCTACCAACGCTCTTTATTGTGCTAGATCTGAACCCAGGAATGTTAGTGCACATAATAGTTAACGCACTGCTGTTGTGTTTAGTAAATGTGGGTTTGTGTGCTACGGCTGGTTACCTGGATTGTTTGGTGCACACTAAATACTGTCAAGAAAACTTCACATCGCTCGTGCTTGGTCCAGATAATAGATTAATGGCTATCTTCCTGGCGATTTTATCTAGGCGATCGATGTGTATTTTAGACGGCTCTGGATTGTTGGTCTTGTGACCAACTCGTCAGGTGTTGCATTTAGGGATGCGTTACTAGCAGTTACGCATAGTGTGGCTTACTCAATTAAAGGGTAGGTAATTGTCGTATTAGTTGGCGCAGATACTTTGGATCTGTCATCAAGACAGACTTTGTCGTTCGACTTAGGGACCAAGCTCTGAGAGGTTTGTCATAGAAAGGATCAGTGTTGTTACATTTTAATGGCAAACCCCTAGAGCTCTCCATCTGCTGGACTGTTTTATTCAGGTTTTACAATTTTATGAGCATTATTATACGTTTGTTCATTGGAATTGCTCTGCATGTTTAACAAAAGAGAGTGCATCTTTCAGGCTGATACATTTTCGTTTTCTTGCACTACTACCATACCTTACGTGGAACTCAAGGAGTTATTTGAAAAAGTGCTGTGTCTTCTGACGAATTGTGGGCATTTTGGCTCACCGGATTTGCAGTTAAGTGGAATCATGTCCATTTAGTTCCATAGTTGCACTTTTTGGTCACGTGAGGTAGAGGTAGATTGAGCATCGCGTTTCTTATCCCAGTTGCACTCTTACCGTCGTTTACCGTAGGTGAGATTGTGACAACAAGGTCACAAGTACACATTGGTTAGCTTATTGATTCGCATTGGTTACCGTGAGACAAAGTCGTTTGAATTGGCTTGTAGTGGGTGGAAATCAGCGACGAGCGCCTGTGATGGGCGGATATAATTAAAAGCACAGATAGCGTCGTAGCTTCGGTAGAAATGATCTATAGATGTACTTCTGTGACCACCATTCAGAGTGAAGTATCTATATCACAGTGTCACATGAGTGAAAACTGTGAAAAACCAACAGAGTGCCGCTTCCGAATCTAGCAAGAAACGTACTAATACATCATGTGTGGCCTAAGCCGCTTTCCATAGGAAATAATTCGGTAAAAATATGCCCACCAACCCAGGGGAATTAATCTATATTGAATGAGCGTATGATGACTGCGCCGTGTGAAGAGAAAGAGGTGTGCCTCCGTGACAGAAGAGTGCTCATTTACTTTGCGACAAGTCACGCGTGTTCTGTCTCGTATGTTTCCTTCGTTTACTTTACGAGTTGATGAAATCTATCAATGTTAAATCGCTGGTGCGCTAGTGACTTCCGTTCGTTCGGATCGTGCACGAATAATTTACTACTAACACGGGGCTGTTGAGCATATGAGGCTAAACTGAAAGAGGATGCTGACGGGATCAACCTAGTTGTTCCCAAAGCAGTTAATTTTTATATCATCTGATTTTCCTTTCTAGCTCCAGTTTTCTACGTTGCTGACCCATACTAGAGCTTGACCGTAAACTTACTCCTTCAATGACAACTAGATTTCAGATTCCGGAGCTCTGTCTCTGACCGCCACAAGTTGATGGCATCAAGTATATGTTCTACGGTCGTGATTGAGTTTAGTATTTATCAAATGACATAGACAATCGCTCTGCTTTTCTTGATGTTTGTCCATGAAATAAACGAATGAAAAGACTAATGTAAATGCCGATCACGAGCAGAGTACTTACAACCTTGGCAAGGTAACCAGTGCTCAAACTGTGAGTCAACCTGAGGACGAACTGATAATGGCCTACCTGATTCTGCACGATCCAACTCATGAGGGTCAATAGTTACTGTAACAACTGGTAACTTGTGTCCACTCCTTGAAACCATGAGAATATCACAGCCGTTTGGAGTCCCGCATCAATATTTTTCCACTCACGTACGTCACCCGTGGAATGCCCTTCCCGAATGGATCCTATCTGCAGCTACGCTAGCCATAGTTAAAAGTCGGTTTGATAACGCACTCAACCACTTCGATATTGTAACTGCGACATCGCTTTGGTTTACTCCTACGAATAATATAGTAAATGTTAAATAAATAAACATATTTCTTATTTTTGACAGTGCCAGGTATGCCTGCCTAGCGATGACCATGATACTACAAAAATATACGTAATTGTGCACATACGGAACAAATTAACATTTCAAACTGGATTTAGGTGAGCAAATGCATACATGGGCATGTGTGTGGCCACGTTGACTAAAGTTTCTAATGTAACAATGCATGAGTGATTGTGTTTCATCTGGTTGTCAGCGCAGGTATAGATAAGAGGAAACCTTCGAAGTGGATGTGTGACATATGTGGAAGAAATATAACCTTGCTGGTTAAAAAGCAGTATATATTTTGGTGGCGATTCACATACGCCATATCGCACTGTAGTCGAACCGACATATGCGGCTTTTATTGGGAGGACGCTTGCCAGACGGAAACCCATCATGTCCTGAAACACTGCCGCCGAACCATTCGCTGGAGCGGTAATGGATCTAACCACACCGCTGGCACCAAGAAGGGGTTCTTCGGCCAACCAGCCACATTTCTTCCTGCGCTGTGGAACTACGCGGCGTGTCTGACTAAAGCATTACAGACGATATCTTCTCTTGCTTGATGTTAAAAATTCCAACCGACTTCATTCAATTTATTCGCTAACCACAAGACCAGTCCATAGGACTGGCAAAGCACTGATTACTAACCCTAGCGAATCGTTCGGGATAAATAACTTTGGTTTCATTTTGCAGAATTTTCAGCTATTCGGTTGATGAAACCTATTTATGCAAGCAGAACATGACTGGCTTTAAATTACCTTGGTAATATTTTGATCGCTGTAACTTTTACTTGAGTGATATTGAACATTAGTTCTTTTGAAATGCAACACTTATTTTCCGCGGATTGTATGTTACCAGCTGATGAGAATATTCGAAATATCTAAATTCAGATATCCCGTTGAAATGTTGTTCCTTCTCGCTATCTTATAATTTGTCAGTGGAAAATTTTGGACAAAGTTACCCAACTAAATTTGTTGTTTTTTGTCCATTGGTTATGTACAGGAGCAGCTTGCGATTTTAGAGCAGTCGTAAAGCGTTTAACATTTTTAATGTTTGCTGCGCCTAAAAGATCCGGTGGTGAAAACCGATTACAAAAGCCTGTCAAAGTAAGAATATTTCACTATTTCTGTCTTGAATCATAACACTCAATTCTGTTCAGCTGGTGATCATTCCTTGCAAAAAGACCGGTTATTAATTTAACGAGACTTAAACTCATCATAAGACTCAATATATTTCTTTCTAAACCAACTGTATTTATCTTTGTAGGAAACCTTCTGAAACACCTCAGTGCCTTTATTAATCGTTTTCAAGGTTGCAGTCCTCACTAGGGCTGTAGACGTATTGGAAGTAATGCATTTTTTGAAATGTCTTTTACATGATTGCAATTATCTTGCATACAAGAAGTTTCGTCGCGCAAATCTGCTGCACTGACTCACACTGCACACAGATCTTCTTAATCTGGATTAAGGCATTCTACTTTATTTTATTTGCTCATTTCTGCTAACTTGTTGCATTTTTCTTGTCAAATATCCCATCGTATTTTTCCTACAATCGCTGCGTTGGTTTTTGTTATCCCTGAATTGCCTGCACTGTATGTGATCTTTGAAAAGGTACTTACTTCTCTAGCAAACTCTACCTGGATTGCCAGATCCAGCTGTCTGTGAATAGTTGCCGGGTGGGAAGGGGTGAAGGGTTCTCGAATCAGTGCTGCGCTCAAAGAATAGTTTTGTTCAACCTGGAGTGGGCTATGGACCATCCACCTACTGATATACTTCTGGTACGCATGGTTTCCCAATTTGATTAACTGGAATGTTGCCGCTATAATTGTTGACGAGGTTTGGGGTAGTTCCATTGACGAATAGTGGCTCCCATCCACGTGCCTCCTAATCTTATTCCTCCGGGTTTATAGTAGATAACTAGTGTGGGGACGGAGCTGCGTGTGGTGCAGCGCCTGCTACCTATGTATCCTTGGTAGACGTAAGCGTCCTGTCGCTCTCCTATAGAGTCCTAGGGGACAGACTAGTCCGGATCGAATGACACTAGCCATTGAAAGTCGACTGCCTAAAATACTGGCTGAGATTTGCTCACCGGATAAGAGGAATTTAGATCCAACAAAATTAAGCGACTACATTCATGGACCAGAAGACCCACTTATCTATTACTTAGCACTACTTCAGCCTCCCAATGATGTGAACTGCTTGGCGTAGTCCAACATAATAATATTTAATGACCAAATTTCGGAGTCACAGATGAGAAGCGAGGATTTACTTATTTCCTTTTGCTGCTGAAGGGATCATTCTCTAAGATTTGCTTGAATACGAGATGTCGTAGATCGCTCTACCAAAAGCGAACGTATCGAAAGCGTTATCATGTTAGGCAAGCACTTTCCTTCAAAGCAAATGCTTTAATCAAAGACGAACAGGCAATTTTCGAGAAAACAAATTATCAGCACACATTGAGTGTGAAAAATTTGCGTTAACGCTTTGCAGAATTTTTCAACTGTTGGCCATGAATTTAAGAAGGTTTTTTTCAATGAACCACGGGCAATGCTGGTCTCCAGCAAAACCAAGGATTCCCATTTATTTAATATGAATAAATATCAGAAATCAGTTCAGGGTGAAGAATTCATTAAGGTAAACCCTTATCGGACCCAAACGCTTACAAAACGCTGATTGTGAGTAGAGCGTCAACTAGGGCTGGGATTGACTTCTGGACTGTTTAAATGATCAAAATCGAAAATGTGAAACAGAGATAGAGATGGCAAACCAAGTAAACTATAAACATCTATACACATAGCTCAGTAGTCCCCAAGTAATTAAGTAGGTAAGATAACAGCCATATAACTAAGTAACAGTGTCCGTTGGCCAAGGTAGTAGTATCGGCCCTATGAATCGTTTTTGTACACATAATTCCGGCTTCAGATGGTGAATGTAGATAGCTTCGGTGATGGATAAGAGATGTTTGCGGAATTCTCGGGAGAAGTGTTCAGGTAGTGAGTAGACAACTTCGAAGTCATTCGCTGAAGCTGTATGGCCACATTGAAGGAGGTGCGACATGATTTAGCTGGCTGAGTACCTCATTTCGCCTTTATAAAACCATGCCGCGATATGTTCACGAATGCTCTGAGCTAGGTGTCTCGTCGTGCGACTCACGTATCGTGCACCACAGGAGCATGAGTATTGATAAACGCTCACTGAACGCGCAGTGCTTCTAGAGCACAAACGAAGTTTAATCAATATCTCGCCTTCAGGATGCGCAGTATTTGTTCACCGGATACCGTCAACGAAGAACTACAGAGAATCAGCGACGCCCTCATGGAAAATGGTTATCCTGATAAATTTATCATGAAGCATTCGGAGGAACGCAATCGAAAGCCACCTAGGAGCATAGGTCCAATGAAAGAGCTTTTCACATATAAACAATTTACGGGCCATTCCGCAGCTGATATGTTATCCCGATGCGTGAAAGATGCTGTAGAGACCATTTTGCGGCCCGTGTGACAATCGTTTTTCACAACAAGCCGTTGCTTATAAAATTTGAAGGATAGACTGCCGTCGTCGACCCCTAAAATGATCGATTATCAGTACTCGTGCTCCTGTGGTGCACGATACGTGAGTCGCACGACGAGACACCTAGCTCAGAGCATTCGTGAACATATCGCGGCATGGTTTTATAAAGGCGAAATGAGGTACTCAGCCAGCTAAATCATGTCGCACCTCCTTCAATGTGGCCATACAGCTTCAGCGAATGACTTCGAAGTTGTCTACTCACTACCTGAACACTTCTCCCGAGAATTCCGCAAACATCTCTTATCCATCATCGAGGCTATCTACATTCACCATCTGAAGCCGGAATTATGTGTACAAAACGATTCATACGGCCGATGGTACTACCTTGGCCAACGGACACTGGTACTTAGTCAATTGGTTGTTACGTTACCTAACTAATTACTTGGGGACTACTGAGCTATGTGTATAGATGTTTATTTAGTTTACTTGGTTTGCCATCTCTATCTCTGTTTCACATTTTCGATTTTGATCATTTAAACAGTCCAGAAGTCAATCCCAGCCCTAGTTGACGCTCTACTCACAATCAGCGTTTTGTAAGCGTTTGGGTCCGGTAAGAGTTTACCGTATGGAATTCTTCACTCTGAACTGATTTCTGATACTGATTAATATTTATGTTGTTTTCGCATCGTCAGCTCACCTGATATAGAAGCAGGATGCCGTGGTAGAAAAAGCAAATATTTTGCAAAAACCGATTATTTTCATTGCTACCACTTCTTCCTTTTTGGTCACCTTATGAAGTTGGAATACTCAGAGCTGACAATGCCAAAGACAACATAAAGGAGAAGAGTTTACTGAATGGACTTCCGATATAGTGTGTGTGTGTGTGTACTATGGCGAATAAATGTTTAGATTTTTCGTAACAAACAACTGGTCTAATTATTCTTTGCCAGTGCACAATGCGTGTCGTCTTCCTTTCCAGTCACCGCTTCTTTGGTCAGTCTCCATCGGCGTGACGCCGGCTGGCCTATGACATTATGCTGGTTTGTTTTTTATATCAGTAATCTAGAGATGCAACTACCTGATGCTTGCATGCTTAGGCGATCTTGGTTCAACTCACGAAGCCGCACTGCCCCCTGTTTGCGCCTACGTATATTGCTTGCTTTTTTTTTTTACAACGGATCAGAAAATGAAGTCTGTTTATCGAACCGCACCGTTGACAGCTTGCCGACTGCCCCCCCACCGATATCTTACTCCTTAAGTTGTTGTAGAGTGTAGTTTACCAGCCGGCAACATCTACATCCACATGTCCGAAGAGACGAATGTTCACCTTAACTGGAATCTCACTCCATATTAATAAGAATTATCAATCAAATAACCAAATTAGAGCCTCGATAAAAATATTGCCGGCTGCTAAATCATATGTATACAATTTAACTGAAATTTTATGCAACCTTTTGAAAAAATTCCTCTTTGATGCTATGGAACAAAATATGAATACTGCCTAACGAGTGGACTAGTGCTTTTGCTTGAGCAAATAATTGTCGCATTTCGAACGCAGCCGTGTCAGCAGTTTTTCACAACGGAAATCCGTTGCGATATTCTCTCCCTTGTTTGTGTGAAAGTGTAGATATTTGCTGGAGTAACACGTTAGCTAATAATTAGTGGATTTTTCTAGGCTTAAACTTTATTAAACCTTATGCTTTAAGCGCAATATTTTTCCGAGTCAAAATGTGTGGAGTCGTCGTACTTCAGCTCCGGTGGCGTCATATAAGGAAATAGATAAGTCAGTTCTCGACACGCGCCATACGTCGCCGGAAATGTTGACATCTGCCGGTTTCGTAGTAGATGAGAGAAATTCACACTCGTGTTGACTGTGTTGTTTATACCTGTCAGCAGGTAGTGTCGTTCGGTTCTAGCTATTGAACCGATACCTGCCTGAAGTGCTTAAGTAAGCAAAGCGCTAGTAACGAAGCGTGATGCCAGTGAATCACTAGATTTGCAAAATTGGTGGGTAGTTATTCCTCACCCATTTCCGTTTTTAGAAACATATTTTAAATTTGCATTTTCGCCTACTAAGGGCATCTAATTAATGGTAAAAACTAAGTTATAAAAAATGTACCACACAATTTTAATGTTGTCTGTTTATTTCTCTTTAATTTGTATTTAAACGAAAGGGTTTAAAGAAAATTATAAGAGGAGTATTTCCGTTTATCAAACTTCATTATGCATTGGCATGCGGCACTTTGTTCGCAACGGATACTCGCGATGGATGACATCTTGTTAAGGGTATTTGTTGGAATGAACACAAAATAAAGCGTTCTATACTTTAGAATAGTGGACAATCAGGAAAAACAAAATACTAACAATTAATGCATAGAGTGGATGTTTTTAGTACTTTATCACAGTGGCTTACATAGTCAATAATCTATCTACCAATGCGGAAAATCACCGGACGATTGTTTCTCCCTATGGAGACTTGTCAGTGGTGCGTAATCCCTCGATCATCTGTAAGCGATCCATCTCATAACTGCTACCATATTGCGCCAAATCGCCTGCAGCTTATGTCATTGAATCAGGCCATCTCAACTTTCAAGTTAACTGTGATTTATATTTCAACCTATTACGCAGTGTCATGCAAATTACTAACTGCATTATACAAGGGTTACCCTCCAGAACTCACAAATTCTACAGCACAGACACTATATGCTACATAGTTTAGCAAGACCTTGTGGGCGAAGCATTTGTCTTCTAAAGCTTTGATTCCATCTCAAAACTTGCAGAAGTAAAGAAATGGGAAATTATACCTGTGAACCGATTTCGCCTGTGAGCCAACGGGAAAATGTTCAATCAAGCCTGGCGGTATATTTCTACCAAATTATATGCTAAACAAACTAATATCGTTCAGGAATTCGACCGTTTACGGTCCACAGCTTTCAAACCCATCCTCATACCTGAATTGAGGAGTCAATGCAAGGCAATTGCAAAAAATTAAAAACAAAAGGTTTATTTACCATGTAAAATATCTACAGTCCCCTGACAGGGTATTATTAATATAGTGTGTATTTTCGAGTAACCAAGTTTATAACATTGTTCACAAAATCGTTTGTATTCATGGTAAGGAAACATCACTTTTAACACTGCTGGATGACACGTCTACTGCTTTTCACCTCTACTGATGACAGGATGGAATGTTTATACCAGCGTGTACGGAAAGTCAGGACGCAGGACAATTAGATATTTTTTCGTTCAGTTGACCTAAGGTACAGAATGTAAAATTACTGATAGGTTTTTTCATAGGTCAAACATGGCTTCATAAAAGAAACTACAGGTTAACCTGGTACTTATCAGTTGACGTGAAAGATGGTCATATCGAAAGATAGAAATTTGATTAAATGTGTTATTCAAGGTGAGTTCAAATTGCTTTTTAACGGTGGCTTAGGTGATTGGGAAATATAAGGTAACTGACAGTGCCATGGTCAAACCGCGTTCAAGGTGCCCAATTGTAACAGTGAAAGAGAAAGGCATGGTTCTGTCTGAACAGTGTGTAAGTGTATGGAGTTAGGTAACCCGAAGTCAATCATGTGTTAAATTTTAAAACAGAGAAAATTCCATCCATATGTCAGAATTCAAGCATCGCTTAATAGCGGATGGCCTTATTCGACGAATTCAGATGCATGAATGGTTCACCAACAAACTGTGTGTTCTTCGTCCCCTCTAGCAACGACCAACTGCCTCCTGGAGCCAGTATGGACGAGGTAATGGGTAATAGACAGGTAGGTACCTTGTCAACAGGCAGATCAAGCGTAACCACACCGAGGATACCAAGCAACAGCAAATAACTTGAAAGCACATTAACAAATAAAATAAACTGAATAAGGCATGCAGATATGGCGACATAGCTTTTGATAAATGAGTATGTGAACTAAATTGGTTGCCAATTTTGGGCCACACATCGCCTTCAAGGAGCCAACGAATTCCTTGTGTTGGCGATGTTCGGTGTGGTATTCCATTTTCTTCGTCTTTTGCGTCCGCCATGCATTTTTCGAGTGACGGAGCTATCCAGTCTGTCGCCATCGAATGTTGACAAGCTGACTATTATTCCTAAAGTAACTGTGGGTCTTCAACATGTGCAGCAAACTCTGCATTTTTCTCACACACAAACGCGCCAGTCGACGCTTTGTTCTCATTAAAACAATCAGGCCGCTTAAAGTTTGCGCGCCAGATGGTCTCCTCGGCAGTAGCTGTCACCTGCTCTCAAATGTGGTGCCACAGTTCGCCCACTGTGAGTATGCATTCCACATCACACAGGCTTGCAGCCATCGCCTTCTCCAGCTAAATACGTTTGGCCACAATACCGAAGGCTTGAATGTTAAGTTTACTCCGGCTCAAGCGGGAGTGCAGAACGTAGATTTACAAAATGTATGTACAGTTTGGTCCTCACCAACTTGTGATCAGTACCATACGCAGCTCCACGCAGTACACTTGTTATGCACCATTCACAGGTATCAGGCTGACGTACGGTGACGTAATCAAGCAGGTGGGCGTGACCACTCGGTGAGTGCGTCCAAGTTGCCAAATCAATCGCACTCAGTGCAAACCGAGTTTTCGTGATCGTTAGACCGTGAGTGGCACACAGTGAGAGCAGCCTGTCACTATTCGCATTTGCTGAACCAATACCATGCGCACCGATAACATCTTTCCACGCTGACGCATCACGCCCAACGCGCGCGTTGAAATCACCCAGCCGAAATAGTCGGTCGCACCTCGGCACAGACCGTATCACGGAGGAGAGCTGTGCGTAGAATTGATCAAGCGAGTCATCAGGATAACACGTGGTCAGACACTCCGTGCTTATAAAGGTGGCAAACTTACCTCTTCCTAGCCCTAGTCTAATACCCATCAGTCGCGCGCTGATGCCTTTTGGTTCATTCACTAGCTCGCCATGGAGGCGATCAGATAGTGCAAATCCGACCCTATATTCCCGTGGTGCTGTGGCGCCGTCGTGCACCCCGTCGAATGTGTAGCCACCATCTGCTTCATATACCTTGCTCAGCTAGCCGAGTCTCAGTGAGCGCCCCCAATATTGTTGCATTAGAGCGCCAGTTCCACCGCGACCGGTGCAGTGCGTCACTCGGGGCGTTCACTTGATTTCCGGTCCAGTAGTTTGCGTAAGTTCCAGCACTCGATGCTGAGTGCTTCGCACAGGCATACGATTGCATTGGTGAGCAATCGCACTCGAAGTGCTCGTTGTGCTTCGAAGGTTTGCTTGAGGAACTCCGCCCGGAGCCTTTGGCTCAATAGCCTAGCCTACAAAGCAGTGGGAAGCAGACGCAGCTCAGGAATGTGATTGCAGAGACAGATTGGGATTTGCTTGAATTCCGTAACATGCAGCATTTGGAAATCTGGAGCAATTCGCATATGTTTTGCGCCCGTAGTAGAATACAAAACTGTTACCATGGCAAGACGCCGGTGGATTGTAGCAGGTTTGACGCAATTTGACCAGGAGCTGCCTGGCTTGATGTGGACAGAATGAAACCATTGAACACCCGGAGGTGCTCTTGCACCGTCAGGGAAACGCGTGGCGTTCGTGCTGTACACAAATGGAGCTGTGAGCTTATGACCCATAGACCTGTTGTCTCTCATGGTTAGGTATTACGGGAAGAGGCAAACGACCACTACTTAATCTCCGAAGAGGACGGACTAGGATACTGACAGGGCGCCCACACCATTTATATATATATCCTATAAAATTAACGCTACATTTTAATTCCATGTAGATTATCTCAGTTATTATCTTCGTCATAAGATATGCGCTGTAATCGCGTGACTGTTCGTTTAAATATTTAGCAAGCTTCCCAAGCCAACCATTCTCTTAGCATCGAGTTTATAGGATTGCCTATTTATGTGTCTAGCCGTCTATGATTAATGTGGCACCTCGTCCCTCGCGGTCCTCATGCTTCCTATTTGTCATTTACCTTGATATTTCGGTCTCTCTTATATATCCAGACGTTTAACTATTTAGGACCTAAATAATTAATATGCTGCACTTGCATTCCTTGATCAGTTCGTTCTTTATGGACTTACCCTTCCTGACTGATGAACGCATCCTCGACACTCGGCTAAGCTATATCACTTCCACACACAAATGTTATTCCTGCAACATAATTTAAGCCCATACTTGTCATTATCCCACTTGCTGAATTGATTGATACCCACTACGTTTGGGCTGCTTCTTATTAAAGTCAATCCAGACCATATTACCTTAGCAAGAGAGGCCGAATTTTTGCCTAATGGTAACTCGTCCTTTGCATATAACTTGATGCTTTAATACGATCTGTGCCATCTTCCATGAATGAATGAATATACGTAGCCCGATAATAAACAAAGTTTACACCTGCGTCATAGTAAGTTTTTAGTCTTATTTGACACTAAGTTTGGGTGCTCAGTCTTGCTTTTATGCCTTACTTCGCTTTTTACATTTCAAGAGATCGAGTAAGACGGTTTGATAGAACGAACTTGCATGGTCCTTTTACATGGACGATATATTCAGAGAACAAGCAATTGCATTGTTATGAACTTAGCCTACCAATATTCCAAAACACCCCATTGATAACATCAGTAACGTGGGCAGTTTTTTGTTTTTGTTACGAATAATTGGGTCCAAGCTTGCATTTTTTCATAAACATTCCAAAGTCACTTTATTTACTTGGAGCCAAATTCTCCTGCACACTCCGTCCACCTCGTCAGTGTGGAACACAAGTAAGCTCATTTATTACAATATAGCATCCTATGAATAAAGCTTTCCTGTATTACTGCACATAAATATTCTGTGGAAAACCCGACGTCGGCAAGCCATTAGCTGTCATCTGCATAGTCGGTACCTGCATGGAAGTAGAGGTGGGGTCAGGCTATATCACAGTTAGAAAACAACTCGTGATGGTCGGCTACCGTCTCCCTTGGCTCAGTGACATAAGCTGCGGGATAGTTAACACAAGCCAATGACAGTCATGGATTCGATAATCGGAAGAGAAGCGCAGGATGTGCACCAAGGACGAGCTCTGAAGGGGCGCAACTGCCTTTTGGTGCAGTTCCTGATTGTCAGTTGAGTTATCACAATTGTCAACTGAATCTGACGAAATCACATATGTTGAAAACCTATTTGCTTGTGCCACAGGTTCTCCTCGGTGGGCATATCATAAAATCGTAGTTTGCTGATCAGTTTATGATCATTGTCTTGCAAGAATAAGCATTAGTTTAGATATTTATTTGCAATGAATATTTATCCGACTAGTAATGACGTCCATTGTGTAAGTAGATTGAAACCTGTTGCTGATATCTTCTAATCTATTAGACCAACACTCATTGAATCAAGCATTTTAGTGATTTGCAAGCTTTTAACTGAAATACTAAACACATAGACTTCACCATGCTGGATTAGTAGCTGTCTTTTTGCGGACTATACATTTACAAAAGTCTTGCATCTCATTCTTTTGCCATTTGAGACAGTAGTAATTCTTATGGGGAATAGTTAGGTTTTAGTGAAGTCTCGTCGCTGCTACGCACAGGAGGTCAGCCACGATACATTTGAAAATGCGCTAGACGGCCGTTTGTTTTATTGGGACTCGTTAGAGTCGCGCAACCTCCGAATCCTGCTGGTTTCAAAATCACGGTCTAACTCTTACGAGCGAATGACTAATGCCACTGAGCCATGCGTGACGGCAACGAGCCGCCATGAATTATATCTAAGTCTTTTATAATGCGACACATCCTCAACTATCATTCAACTTATGTACATACAGATGTCAAGGCTATCCCCCGGAGCAACAACTTGATTTGTAATTCGCCACCAATCAGGGTAGCATGTAATTTGGGAAGGCGATTTCTGACTATTAGTTAGTAGTATAGGGACTTGTTGGTTTTCGTGAAGGTTTGTTGCAGCTAGACACTGGCAGACAGCCACCCCACACCCACGAATGCGCTAGGCGGCCGTTTCGTCCTATTTTGACTTATAAGTAGCGCTCACCCGCCGGACACTGCCGGATTCGAACCCACAAACGTTCAATACGCAAATCAAAATTGTTGTTTTTGATTTGTAATAACAGGAAACTTTGCACCTAAAGTTCGTGGTTATGTGTTGTTCCAACTCGACCCATTAGTTTGTGGAATCTGATTAACCATGGAAAAATGAAGCATCCATTAGCTAACCATGAATAAGACAGGCGCTACATTTGGCTTAATTCCCCCAAAAATGCCACTCGGCTGGTGAAAGTTATTAAGCGTTAAAACCATAAATTAAACGTGTTCCGAATAAACCCATATAGGGCATATTGATTAGTTTAAAAGCACATGGTTTCGATAATTTTATTGAAAACGCGAAACATTCACTAACCACCACAATATTATTGCGAAGCGGTAATACGCATTATCAAATCACTGAGCCTAAATAGGACCTTAATTGCGAATGGTAAATCAGTTTTTTAGCTGACGGTCTCTAAAAATTAGGTAGCCTGTATTAACAAATCACTCGTTCAAACGGATGCACACTTCGGATCTTTCGCAAATTCTAAGACACAAGTTGCATGGAAAAGCCAAAGACTTCGTGTATAGTGTAACAAATTCATGTAAATCCTGTCTTCTTTATTCTTTTAATTCTAGAGCGACTAGGATATAACTCAGTATACACCTGCACAAACTGAACAAATATCAAACAATATTCAAATGGCTCAAAGATTGATGATTGAATTCATAGCGCAGCCCATGTCACTAGGGAACACCAATTAAAAGATTCGCTTACAATAATACTATTTGGCGGTGTTGATACAATCAAAACGAACAAACCATACAACACACAAACTCCAATCAGGGAAATAAAAAACAGTTTAAAGAATGAAGAAATCAAGACTTAAAATATGATCGGTGATAAGTGGCGGATGATATGAATATATATGAGATTCAAAAGCAATCTACAAACTGAACAGACAACTATCTGTCTTCAACTGTTTACCATCCCAGTGTAACTTCTATGGAATGAGGTCTGAAATTGCGTAGCTTGCTACGGCTGGTATAGTGACCGCATCGGAACCAGTTGCATCAGAACTCTAGTCCCGTTGTCTAAACGTATATCAATTCTTGAAACAGAATAACCAAAAACAAGTGTATATGTAACAGTGTAGAACCAGCAACCTCAGTCAAGAGAACACGAAAACAGGTGGGTAAGCATGATCCACCCAACCTCAGTCACCCCAATTTTGCATTGCGGTCTATTCCGGCGGGGTGTTTGTTGTATGATACTCTATTGCCTTCGGGTATATCTACTGCTACGAAAGTTCTGGCAATATACTCATACCTCGTCGCTGCATGCTTACCCAAAGCAAACTTAGCTGGCATGTCAGCAACTGCCTTAAAAAGAGTTAGAAATCCCACGAATCCCATTGCACCTCCTTCAGTGCCGCCTAACACGCCACCAGTAAAAGAAATACTCACTTATCCAAGGTTATGAAGATAAGGAAGACGCAGAACTCGAAGAAACTAATGTGTTTTAACCTGCCTGTGTCAAATGCACACTATATCAAGGTAAAACCACTGGACGATCCAAAACAGTTAGAACCCCAGGGACTCCAGGTCAAGCAGGCTGGTTTGCTTCATATCTTCCTTCACCCAAACTCACTTCACTTTGGCAACCCATGGCTATTTCATGTGACATTCCAGTCAAGTGACGTATTCGTGACCGTCCACTTGTCGGCTCACTGGCTTCCTGATAGAATTGAGTGGTCCGTACATTCTACGACATACATTGGAATAAGAGTCGTCAAAGTAAGTAAAACCAATGAGAATACTGCAAACAAACCGACGAATGATTGATCTTTGTTCATAATGTCCCCTAAAACCAGTTTACCTACAGCCGAAAGTCTATGATCACATGGTGGAAGAGTGACGCTATATCAGAAAAGCTATCACTCTCTACGATATGATTGCATACTCAAAGTAAAATTACCATAATAAACCAACGTAAAGGTGGTCCAGAGGTGTTTAAAGTCTTGCTCTATTCCAAAAAATACATGAGCTGGTGTTTGGTTCAAGATTCGCACCAAACTGGCTTCAGTGAAATGTCGGAAAGCGGTCCACGCCAAGCCACTACTGGCGATGGAACATAAAACTTGCAAGCAAATTGTTGGTGGCCTTGTTGTCTGCACTTCTGAAACTTAGCGAAGCGTCACTCCACAGCCGACCCAGGTGGAAGAAAAACACATTCAACTTTAATTTGCCTCAAAAGGATTAATCAGTGGATGTTCTGTGCAAAAGACTGGAAAGTTTCCAGTGTGTAGTCAAGTAATACATCCAAAGAACAAATGTTACCCTGCTCCAAAATCCTCGAGGCAAATACATGGGAAACGTTTAAAAGTTCAGACAGTCAACGGACATCTGTTGGTTTCATTTGGTTGCGTATAAACATGCAAGGCCTTCTCATTAAATTGGTTTAGCTTCGATCTAATAAAGTCTCAAGTATTTGGAACCTTATCATGGTAAAAGGCACACGGATGAACGACATGAATGCCAACGCCGATATCACATTACTTGGTGCGTCACACTTACGCAACTACCGGCCCATTAGTTGGGGTGCGATAAGTCACTTCCTGACTTACTCATCGACCGTTTAAACGACCTAGAGTTCAACCGTGGGCGATTTTTGGTGCTGCTGACAATGAAAAATTAGATATATGCTTTGTACCTATGGTAAACTGCCACCCGTCCCACTGGCTTGATCTTACAACCACATTCTCCCAATTGAGAACTTCACTCTGCATGGCTTAAGAACCCTGGCCACCTCGATGAGAAATTCAATCCGTAAATATATGGTCTAATAGTTGGTTCGCCACCGTAAAACCATGTCACTTCTCCATCGCGTTACAGGACAAGAAACCAATTGGTCATATTTTACCTTTTTACCAACAAGGATTTTATGATTGACGAGGTAACAGCGCACCGATCATACGACACCATTGTTCCAATACTTGCACTACGCAGAGTATCAGCAAGGAAATACCAAGGAATCTCATGTTGTAACGGATTACAAGGACATTTCCGACCCCATTTGTGCAACAAGCTAGTCTTACTTAGCCGTTTTGTCCCCTTTGATGACCCGCTGGCATTCTGTCAATAGCTTCTACAGGCTCGTGACAACCACACATGAAAGTAAAAGTCACCGAATCAAAAAGAAAAAGTCGTCCCTAAGGATCAAGTCTCGGAAGTGCATAAAATTATAAGGGATTTGGCGTGGGATGCCTAAATAGTATCTCCGAGTGAGGATATTTGTGCGGTCTATACAGCACAAAGGGACCACTGCGTCAAACCCATTCGGGAGGAGAAATTAATGCATCAAAAAGAACTTGCGGTAAAAGTTTGCTTAATAACAAATACTACACAGACACGCGAACAAACTTCGCCGAGTTAATCGCGGAAGTCCTGCTCTATACTCAGCATGCAGGTAAGCAAAACCGTTAAAAGTTGCTGCACTAATTTTAGCTGACTTGATAAAAATTCACCTTAAGCGATATCCTAATGAGATGCACCTCCCCAGGATATAGATGTATGGGGTCATTACCAATCTACAAAGGTAGCAGCCGTGCAACTAACTATTGGTCGATATCACTACTTCGAGTGATTTCTAAGGTCATGGCGTTTATGGTTACTGGTCCACTCATGTAGTACCTGGAGAGTAACACACATTTACTCCAGGGCCTAACGGATTTAGTCAAGATCGGTCACGTACTACTAACCTGTTAATTGCTCGTTATTGTCTGACAGCACATTTGGATGTCAATGTAGGAATAGGGACTGCCTACCCAAGTTTCTCAAGGCATTCTACTCTCTGGATGAATGCATTCTGCTGCACAAGTCGCAGATTTAAAATCGGCGATGTAGTTTTGAGTTAGAAAAGTAAAGGTTTTCCTCACCTAAATGTGAGAGTTCGCAGAACCATATCGGCAAGGATGGATGTCCTGCTCCGCTTGTTCCTGGTATAAATAAATGATTTTGCGAGTGTGCTATCCTATTGGCCGATAATTAAAAAATTATACCGTGTTATCACTGTGGTGTGGTATAATATATCCTTGCAAGATGACCTAAAAGAAGCAAAGACCTAGTTCCTATAGAATATTCTGCAACCAAGTGCGTCTAAGTGTACATTGCTGAGCGTAGGCCATAGGAAAACTCGAAATACCGGCAGGGATACAAATCATACCGCGGGCTTGTCATGAGTGCGAACAACATGTGCGTGTGAAAGGTGAACTAGGCTGATTGAAGCACATTGCAAAAGCGTAAAATAAAGCAAACCACTCTTACGCTCTCTTCGTGCAACATTCTGAGAAAGAGTATACCATTTTTACGTAAATACTTAGCGTATACGTGGAGCAACACGTGGAAAACACTATCCAACATTGTAACCCTATCAGTTGCACCACATCGCCGCACTTATACCGTACCACGTAGGGCGATAAGGTTTATTAAAATTTTGTCCTACCTTCACTAACCACTCAGGAGAAAAACTCGCAAAGGTTACAGCGGAGGTTACCGGAGTCTATGGGTAGATCTCATAATGGTGTAACAGATTCTAATAATAATATCTAAATGTTTTAACCTCATTAATATCATTATTGTTAATTCGAAATCCCCACCAACTATCTAAAGAGACTTGTAAAACAACGCTCCTTAATCTGTACAAAAGTACATGGTCATTTCACATTGTCCCTCATCTAAAACTTGATACGGCCAAGTTGAGTCTCAATTTCCGTTTAGACCTTCCTCAAAGTCAAATAAAGCAGCAGTAACTTTTATAAAATCTTCGATACGCTTGCTGCTTAAGGTGCTTTAATACTTGAGCTGTGAAAAGCTTCTGCGATTCTTAACAGTGTTCAGAAGGCATACATTTCCGATTATTCCACCATCCATCCAAAACATCCTTCGCTTTTTGCACTGACTGAAAAACATCTTTTAGGGTTCCAGGGCTGGATCCTATATAATTTGGTGAGAGAGGTATCCTGGTGAGCGATACCACCGCAATGTTATCCAAAGCAAGTGGTTCACTAATGAACCGCAACTGTTCTAAATCGTAGTTTCCACTCTCCTGAACATCGTTACAATCATGTGCTAGCAAGCCATATATGAAGCTTTCGTTTAGGCGGTCTTGCTTGCTGTGTCCCACTTCGGTGTTTCTGAATGATTTTTGCGCACTCCAAGGAACATCGCGATAGATGCGTATCCCACTGGAGTCTTCTCTTGGCGCGTTTGCGGAGAGCAACACGATTACTACGTCGGTGGAGGATACAAGAGTTATTCGAATAAGTCTGGGTTATCCACAGTGTTACGATTTCGGATTAGGCTAATTCGTACTAGGATTATGGACTTGACTGTGACACTCCACAACACGCACATTGTGTTCCATTGTTCCTGGGCATTCACAAACCTACCCCGCTGTGTTATGGCAGCAAATTCAGGGAAATTTGGGCACACAACATTGTGGCACTATTATTGGATCCATGTTTTGTTGACTTTTCATTTAGAGTACTCGTTTTTTCTAACCTGCAACAGACGAAGCCTCAACTGCGGTCTCTCGGCGGACCATTGCAGCAATCTCTGTGTATGTAACTGATGTTTCTGGGCTTTGTCTCGACTAGAGACATTTGAGCTCTAGGTACTGCGGTTTGGTATTCAGCTGCTTCATCTTAGTGGATGCTAGATGTCAGGTCTAGTAGAATTTGCTTCACCAGACGTTTCGGTGGTGCCTGATTTTCGTTCCCAGGAGTACTGTTTGGCTCTCGTTGGTGCGGTCAGTTTTCGCGCAGGCATTCTACCAAAGTTGGAGGAGACAACGGAGATGGGGACGTGACTGATTTTGGTTCAGTGGAAGCGGATTGAACAGAATTCGGTTGTTTAACAGCCGCTATGATTCCGCTGCGCGTACTGGCTTCTATTAAAGTAACCAAATCGTTTATCCTTTTCTCGGCTTCTGCGGTTAATCGGTCACATTTCTGAACTAGATTAAGCAACCACTTAACGAGTGAGATGGTCGAACATACAGTTCAGTACCAAACCATGCTGTGCGGTATTTCGCTCTCATACCTATGTTGAAAAGCATTTGCACATAGCGGATCATACCATTCCAAACAGTGCGAGCAAGCCAGACCAAATTTAATTACTCGGTGACATTCTCCTAAACCGCAAATGCCTTTCGCTTGCGGCCTTTTTAGATTCGTATTTCTGACATTCAACCTGGTTCGTTACCTGAAACAGTGGGTTGGTTACCGTTCTGTACTTTTCCAGCCTTGAGATCGACGCACATTGGTCAAGCGAGCGTGATGGTTGTAAGGTCGAATAAGCGGTTGCTGTATTCGTGCGGTCCGTGTAATGAGTTATGCGGGCACACTGACTGACCAGGTTAAAATGAATGGTGAGTGACTGGAACCTGCTAACTGAACCTTAACATAACGCCGAACACATATTGAGAGATCAGAAATTCTTTCACAGCTTTGCTGAGAAACGCCGGTTTGGACTAAGCTTAAGTTTTTAGACATTCTCGAATATTCTGTCACTAAGAATGTCACTAAAAATGGCAATCGGCTCAGTGGGATTGCGTTATCTGCTTGCGTATAATCACGGATTATAGGTATAAGGTTAGTGATGGCACGGACCTTAAGTGCTGAAGGTGATTCCACTTATGTTGAAATGCTTGGTAGAGCTGGTAAATCAGATTTGAATGAGCATACAGTGACCATGCTGCGAGAAAATGGAGAAAGTGTAGTGTGATATTCTTCCTTACCTAATTCACTCGTGGTTGCCAACGACCTTTTACCTGCAGCGTATGACCACTGTGTCAATCTCTGCTAGCAGCCCTCAGTATTCTGGTTATTGTTTAAGTGTAGCTAACCGACGTCACTAGTTCCATTCCTAGATCAAGCTCTTTGTGCTGAAAATTCCAAACCGGGACTGACGTTTTCGTCGCCTGCTGGGAACTGAAGGAATCAACACGGACAACACCCAATGCTAATAAGGGTATTCGTTAAAATATCCTTGCTTTTGAGCGGACATGTAATATACAGGCAAGGAATCGAGTTGCCAATCGGTTTTACGCTAATTCCAGGGTGTTGATGATATCGAGATCCTTTAGTATTTATTTCGTGCAAGCCGTCTAATGTCTGTTTTTTTATATATTGCGTCATGCATCAGGTTAATTTTGAGCGTAAACGACGGCGTTTGGCAAGTGCACATATATAAGTCAAAGTACAGTTGCATATAGATATTTGAGTTATATTTAACGAGCACACGTTTCTGTTTCATTTTCTACCATGTGTTCGCATTGGCTCGTGCTTCCGACACAATATGTTTTAAGAAGGAAATGTTGTGTTCGTATTTTGCCCAGCGCACCAGGTGGCTTGCTTATCCATGATTCACTGACCATTAAATGTCTTCAATTGTTTTCACTGAAGGCGAATATGTTGACAGTCGCAGTAGTCTCCCGAACTGGCAAGGTACTCCTTTGAAAGCATGTTTCACATTATTGTGGCACGCCGCATTAGCACACAAAAGCAGGCACTTTGCAATAATGTTTATTACGTTGACATCTAGCATTTACTGCAAAATTGGCACACAACTCTCTTTGTTGAAAATTCGCCATAAGATAGAATGTCTTAGAAGTCCATCCGCAGTCAGTGCGCTGACAAAATGTATAACTTATCAATAAGTGCTAGCTTTCGTAGACTACACACAGCAACCATGAACTGAGTGTTATCTTGTGTGAGCGCAATCCAGATGGAAGTCCTTTTCATCAGTACAAATTGCTTACAAACCTTCCACTTGTAAGTCCAATAGTTGCAAAACGTTCAAAGTACAATAAAATTGCGTGTTCTCTAGTATATACGTAGAATGACATTGCACAACGCATTTCATGGTTATGAGGCGAGCCACTAATCTTTGAGCGACTAAACTGATCTACACCACATCGAACTCCACCTTCTATCGGAAACGAAGATATCATAAGGTGACCGTACGATACCATTCCATCAAGATGAGAATGTGAGTAATAACTTAGCCTGAAGATGGGGAATCTTTCGATCGATAATGGTAACATTCGATTGAGTAGGGACTAAGTTGCTAATTAACTTGAGATAAATTGTATATGTATAAATATCTATATATATTTAAAATAGCTACGAATAGATATAAAGCCACCAGAAACCGTGGGATTTAAACCAAGGTACATAAATAGTAAAAGAAAACACAACACAGCAATGTCCAGGGTTTCGTCAGAGGGCGAGATACTACCCGGTTGCCCAAGCCGAAGTAGGGTGTTGACTTAGGGAACACCACCCCGAGCCATTGGTTGAATAGCCTGCCCGCAAGGCAGCAGAGCGAATTCAGGGGATCACGCCCATTGGCAGCCGGTGGCTGATTGCTCAGTTCATACGCCTTTCGTTTGTTCCTTTGTCAAACATGGGCTCAAAACTCCCCAGAATTGCAGCATAAAGTTGCTGGAAAACAATGCTTCGCCAGGATGAAGCAAGGGGCAGTGACTTTATTGAGTGTCGAGTCACGTCTGCCACATCACAGTGTCTTTAAACGGACATATGTGGCTTTTTATAAGGGGGAACAATTGCCAGGCGAAAATCCATCACGTCCAGGGACACTGCCGCCGAACCATTTGCTGGAACGGGAAACTCCTGAACCACCCAACTGGCACCAGGAGGTCGTTGTTCGGCACGTCGGCCGATTAATGGTACCCGTAATGGTACTCGTAACTAGTCAATAATAATAGAGATAACGAACCTTGTTCTCAGGTAATTATTTGTTCCTATTGTATAAATAAGCGCACATAATCACGGATGATGAGCATAAGTTTAGTCATGGCAGGGATTTTAATTGCGGAATGTGATTCCACTTATGTTGGAAATCAGTGTAGAGCTGTTGAATCATATTTGAAAGAGCATACAGTGACAATTTTGCGAGAAAATGGAGAGGAGGTAGTGTAATATTTTTCCTTAACTAATTTACTCCTAGCCTTATATCACCTTTTACCTTCCACGTATTCTACTCTTTCATCTCTGCTAGCAGCCCACAGTATCCTGGTTATAATTTAAGTTTAGCTAAGCAAAGTCAATGGTTCCATTCCTAGATCAAGTTCTTTTTAATGAATATTCCAAACCAGGACTGACATTGCTGTCGCCTGCTGGGAACTGAAGGAATCAACACGGAAAACACCCAACGCTCATAAGAGTATTCGTTAAAATCTCCTTGCTTTTGAACGGGCATGTACTATACAGGCATGGAATCGAGTTGCCAATCGGTTTTATGGTAATCCCAGGATGTTGATGATGTCATGACCCTTTAGTATTTATTTCGTGCAAGCAGTCGAATGGCTGTTTATTTATATTTCACAGTGCATCAGGTTATTTTTGAGCATAAACGACGGTGTTCTGCAAGTGCATATATATAAGTAAAATTATAGTTGCATACAGATATTTGATTTGTATGGTAAGAGCACACGCTTCTGTTTCATTTGCCACCATTTGTTCGCACTGGTGCTGCTTCACGCAGGCTCGTGCTTCCTACACAATCTGTTTTAAGAACGAAATGTTGCGTTCGTATTTTGCTCAGCACACCAGCTGGCTTGCTTCTTCATGATTCGCTGACAATTCAAATGTCTACAATTAATTTCACTGAAGGCGAATATTTTAGCAGTCGCAGCAGTCTCCCGCAGTGGCAAGGTACTTCTTAGAAAGCATGTTTCACGTTACTGTGGCACTTTGCCATAAAGTTTATTACGTTGGCATCCAGAATTTACTGCAAAATTGGCACACAAATATCTTTGTGTGCCATAATATAACATGTCCTAGAAGTCCATCCGCAGTCAATGCGCTGACAAAATGTATAACTTATCAATGGGTGGTGGCTTTCGTACACTACACACAGCAGCCATGGAGTGAGTGTCCTCTTGTGTAAGCGCAAACCAGATTGAAGTCCGTTTCATCAATACCAATTGCATACAAACCTTCCGCTTTTAAGTACAATAGTTGCAAAACGTTCAAGTAAAAAATAATTGCGTGTTCTCCAGTATATACGTAGACTGATATTGCATAACGCATGTTCATGGTTATGAGGCGAGCCACAAACCTTCGAGCGACTAAACTGACCTTCATCACATCGAACTCCACCTTCTATCGGAAACGAAGATATCATAAGGTGACCGTAGGATACCATTCCATTAAGATGAGAATATGAGTAATAACTTCGTTTGAAGATGGGGAATCTTTCGATCCATAATGGCAACATTCGATTGAGTAGTGACTAATTTGCCAAAAAAACTTGAGATGAATGGTATGTATATATATCTATATAAATATTTTTGCGACAGCTACGAATAGACATTGAGCCATCGGAAACCATGTGATGCAAACGAAGGTATAGAATAGGGTGCCCAAGCCGAAGCAGGGAGTTGACTTAAGGGACACCACTCCGAGCCTTTGGCTGAATAGCCTGCCCACAAGGCAGCGGAGCGAATTCAGGGAATCGCGCCCATTGGGAGCCGCTGACTGATTGCTCAGTTCATACGCCTTTCGTTCATATTTTTTAAACAGGGGCCTAAAACTCCCCAGAATTACAGCATAACGTTGCTGGAAATCCATGCTTCGCCAAGATGAAGCGAGGGACAGTGACTTTATTTAGTGGCGAGTCACGTCTGCCAGTCACAGTATTAACAGACATATGTAGCTTTATTTTGAGAACCTGGAACATTGTGCCTAACCATTTGCTGGAACAGGAAAATCCCGAACCACCCAGCTGGCACAACGAGGTGGTTTTTCGGCAAGCCAGCTGATTAATGGTACTGTAACTGGTCCATCGCAATGAGGCTGGACCTTACCGTGTTGCGATGGCTTGCGTGCCTCAGTGATCCATTGAGCTATACTGGGTGGTGCATTTTTGCACCTTCGGAGCCACTCATACCAGATTGGTCAATGGTAAGAGGCCAGACCAACTCAGCCCCCTGGTCCTCCAGGTTGGTGGTTGGAATGAGGGCGGCTCTTTATTCCTTAAAACAGACTCCTTGTAGCCCAGTGCCAAACCCGTTGCCTTGCGGACAGGTTTTGAACCAAAGGTCTTGGTTGAGAACCATAATCGTTCTCCTGTCTAGGCATGGGCAACCTGACAGTATGCTGCCCACGCAATACTATGAATTTTCCTTCAAACAATTTCTTGATGCTCTGGCCACCGCAGAGGATAATAAACGGTGCCCTATCTGCTGCATCGAGCAGGGTGGATAGGGGTTTGGATGCTACTGCTCAAGACTTCCCGTCTTCTTATTCCACTTCTTGCGCTTTTTCACCCTTATCGTCCCGTCACTGCTTCACGTTTATACCCCCTGTTTTCAACCCCCCAATATTCGGCCCTGCCCATCTTGCTTCAGTAGTCGCTTGTCTTTTAGTTTCAACTTACTTGTGAACGCGGATCATCATTCCCGCCCTGTTTACAGGCCCATGTCCAAGCAAGCGGCCTATTCCAGTTCATCGGCTTCCATTTGGAGCCCTCGATCCTGCTTCACCTTGGCATGCCTCCATAGTCGTACATTGCTTCAGATCGGTCAAAAGGCGACACTTGTCCGAACATTACAGATCATCTCGATTGATATCTGCTGCTTATCGGAGACCCGTCTGCAAGACTCGAACTCTGTACTCACTCTGCGATCCCCTTCAGGTGTCGCTAAAAGCACTTTCTCATTACGCCTATCCGGTGACCATGCAGCTTCGAGCACCGGCCAAGCCGGTGTTGGTATTACCCTGAGTCCTCGGGCTGAAGCTACTCTGGTTGCTTGGATTCCAATCATAAGCTGGATGTGTGCGGTCCGATTAGCTTGCTCGTTCAAAGCTTCGAAATCGAGTGGAACTAACAGGTGTCTATTCGTTATATATGCCTATGCACCGACAAATTGTAGCGATGATTCGTTAAAAGATGACTTCTATCGTCAACCAAACGAGCTCCTTAGCCACAGAAGAAGCTCGGACACTGTAGTGCTGGCTGGGGATCTAAACGCTCAAGTCGGAAAATTATCCACAGATGAGCTGCATATGGGCGGCCAACATGGTATAGTCACCCGTAATGATAAAGGTAAACGGTTACTTCAATTGTGTGAGGATGTTCGCTAATTTCTTGCGAGCCCTAATTTCCGACACAGCTCCTGCCGGATGGTGACTTGGCGCCTACCAGCCTCGAGCCAGCTATGGACGCAACTCGATCACATTGCGATAAGTCACCGATGGAGAGGCTGCGTCAAGAACTGTCGCTCGATTTGGAGCACAGGTGTGGACACCGACCATGCACTTGTATGTGTTAACCTGTGGATGCGCTTTGGCGGACGCCCACGACAACGTTGTGAGCGCATTGACACCAGCCAACTGGCGAAGCCAGCTGTTCTGAATGCCCATAAAACTACGCTGTCATGCGTAGGTGGATAAACGCTCACTGGATGCAATTGAAGCTCACTGGTCTCTTATTCACCAGTCCTTATTTGCAGCAGGCAAATCCTCATGTGGTATGTCTAATCACCAACATGGACATTAGGTCTCTTCACAGTCTCTGATACGTATAGATGCTGACCGGCATATTCCGGCTAGAAGCTAACACAATGAAACTCGGAAAGAGCTGCATGCAAAACTCCGTGCTATCCTGAAGATAGACCGCGAATCATGGTGGTCTTATCGTGCATCAGAGATGGAAATGGCCGCTGCCCTTGGTAACCATCGTAAATTATTCCGTCTGATACGGGAAACGGGCAGCAGGAGACTTGGCGTTTGTGAACCTATGCGTCACGAGGATGGACAGCTTATCCACAACCTATCAAAAAACTTAGAGGGTTGCGCTGAGCACTTTAAAGAGCAATTTAATCATTCGGAATGGTTAGATTTATTGCCGGCCACCGATCGCCCTGCTCCGTGCGCAGTCCATTTGGATCCACCCTCTCGCTCAGAAGTCCAACTTGAGATCGCACCGTTGAAGTTAAATAAAGCCGCGGAGCTTATGATCTTCCTACAGCACTCTTTACATTCGGGGGTCCTCCTCTTGTGGATGATTTACACGAGTTACTAGTTAAACTCTGCGAGCACGAAACTGTCCCAACCGACTGGAGCCGCTACGTCATAGTCCCAATTTTCAAGGGAGGCTCATGATCGGAATGCGGCGGCCATAGAGAAATCAGTCTGATCTCCATCGCCTCCAAATTGCTTGCCTCTGTCCTCCTTCACAGACTGACTGGCACACGTGAAAGCCAGTTTCGTGAAGAGCAAGCTGGATTTCGTCGAGGTCGTGGCTGATTTGTTTACATCTTAACCTTGCGTCAGTCGTTGGAGCACCGTCACATATATAGACGGCCCACCGTTGTCATGTTTCTCGATATAAAAGTTGCATTAGATTCTGTGGATAGACATGCACCTTGGGACTGTATACCCAGGAAAGGTGTACCTGAGAAATTTATGAATATTATCCGAGTATTATATGCGTGTAGCTCGGGCAAGTTGTCGCCGACCCTTACTATGTCCAGCGGAATGAGACAAGGATGCCCGCTGTATTCTTTCCTCCTCGAATTCGCTGTCAACGAAGTCATGGAAATCGCCTTTACAGGACACGAATTCGAAGGTGTAGAGCTACTCCCAGGAGAACAACTTCTTGACTTGGAGTATGCTGATGATATTGCCCTAATCTGTGACAGCTCACAAATGTGCCAAGCGACACTTGACAGATTAGCATTAGCTGTCCGTCACTTCGGGCTTTGCTTCGCACTCTCGAAATGCCAAGCATTCCTCCATGATTGGTCTGGATCGCCCCCTACGCAGATCGTTGGTTGGGTACAGCTAGAAGTCGTTCAAAAATTCAACTACCTGGGAAGTTGTATCAGCACCCGTGGGATTAAGGATGAGATCACGAACCGTATAGCAAAAGCTCGGGGCGCTTTTGCTAACCTTCGCCACTTATGGCGGCGGCGCGACAGCACACTTGCCCTGAAGGGTGGAGTGTACAATGCAGCAGTACGTTCGACCCTAATGTACGGTTGTGAAATCTGGCCGCTTAAAGCAGCGGACCTGAAGAGGCTAGTTACGTTCGACCACCGGTGCCTTCGCAACTTAGCTCACATCTGGTGGGAACGTCGCGTGAGCAACGAACGTATTCGACGCCTTGTTTACGGCACAGAAAAATGAAAATGAACTACTCAGCACCGTCATTTCACGCACCAGGCTCCAATGCCTCGGCCACGTGTTACAGATGCCAGACCACCGACTCCCGCGACGTGTGTTATTTGCGCTCCAATGGGTGTGGATGGAAGAAGAGGTGGGGTGGCCAAGCGATGCTTTTGTCCAGAAGAATGAAGGCCTTCACTTCTGAGCTGGCCTCGGTTGGAGCGTCTCGGCTCCTTGGTTGGGGTCCGAAAGCGATGGGCACGTTTGGTTGGACACACTTGCTGATTTGACTAGGAGCCGACTTCAGTGGCGTTCGTGCTGTGAGTTTCTTTGCCCCACCTCATCCCTCTTAGTCTCCCACTCCAAACACGATCTACTTACTTGGTCTTATATAATTTTGTGTAGTATTTTTTGATGCACAGTAGCCGGTTGGTAGCTTACCGGAACGATGCCCATCCGTTACCGGTAGCTCAGCCGGGTGGCACCAATTGCATTCTTCTTTTCTCCTTTTTCTGTGTATTGCGGCACAGTAGCTGAGTTGTTCTCCACTTCTAGCTAACGTGTATGATGATGGTGATGATGACCCGTAACTGGACAATAATAATAGAGAGAAAAAGCCTTTTCCTCGGATAATTTTTTCGTGCTTTTGTATACAATCATCTTCATAATCAGTATGCCAATGCAGTTCACATTACCAGGCTAGCGCCTTACACAATTCCGACTGCATCCATCCCTTCTCACAGGGCTATTGTCATGCGACTCGGTAAGCATCATTTACATAACTGCTTACCATATTACAGGAAATACCACAACCGTCTGGTGCGTTCGACCATATGTAGTTCATGAGCACTGCTCTCATGACATGTCTCATCGTACGATTTCAATGAGTTTCTGCATTTTTCACCTCCCACTTCTCTAGCAAGTGCATGGTTTAGCAAACACAGCTTCAGTTCACTCCCACGGTATCTCTATTTGCAGCTCCAGTGTTGCTGCTTTACGACAACTACAATTTTCCCATCTAACAACGTGTGAACATCTTGTGCATCATCCTGTGTCAACCTTTTGGTTGCCAACATATAGTTACATGCGCCAATTTTCGGCGGTGCATGGGACTTTTCGCATAGAGACAAATCATAGTTGACAAGAAGTTTGTTGAAGTAGGTCGTTCACTCAGGATACGTATTCCATAGAAGCAACCCTGATTGAAACCAACATATGAGCCGAGGGCGTGCAACAGTTCACACGTTACTGTAGTTTTGTCGCCAAATTTAGCAGCGTCTTGCCCTGGTATTCCGATCTCATGTACTCACTTGTGTTCACGGTACGCTGTCGCTCTCATGTGAGGACAAGTGCTCAGGACTTGTTTCTGGTGTTGATTTAGGCGTACATATGGCCACCAATACGTCTCGACACTTATCCTCTGTTTCATAGACAGACGCGTCAGAGGTTTGCTTCCACCGTTACACTGCAGTCCACCATAGGAGTCCAGTGCGAGCGAATTTACACTTAATCAGCATTTGTTCAGCTTGTGGCTGTGGAGTACGAGAATTGAATTCATTATCTACCGGCAGGTTTACGCAACTCACCACACATTCGATAGTTGCACCGCTTCCCGTCTGTTTGCGTGGCCTTACATTTGTCTATGTACACTGAATCAGATATCACAATTTTGTAGTATTGACTGTAACTCTTTCATAATCTTTCTATTGGTATGTTGGTCAGTCTCGGGTGTCTGCCTAACCAGTAGACGACTAATGTAGTCTCATTTTACAGCCACATATTCATCCTTTTCCCCCGTTGCCGTGACATGCGCCTCATGTGTTCCGCTTGTGTTGTGTGCAGCTTGCTGACTGCAAGCCCTATGCATACAAGTTCAAAGTTGATGCGACCAAGACTGTGGATGCAGTTAGTCATCTTACCTAGGGGAAGTGCGCGTTCCAAGCGCACCATTGTCGACTGGATTCCTTGGTTACTAGTTCCTGAAAGATCAACGAAGTTCACTGTAGCTTAGAAAATCTTACCATCCCAATTCATTCCGTGGTATCTTTTAATGTGATTTTAGAACATTGCGTAACCGGTTTCCGCGGTTTGGCAATTCGATCATTTTCTGCTTCCAGTCAGCCTTCCCATCCTCTTGGCCACGTGAAACGTAAACAGAGCGAGACCAGCATATACATGCCCTGGGTAATCTAAAATACAATACAGTGCCCAATCAGTTTGCACCGATTGACGAAATGTCGTTTAGTGATCTAACCATTCTTGCGAACAGAGTAAGCAATTCATGCCAAGATTGCAGTGTATAATTGCAACTCCATGGTGAGCCTTTCAAGTGCTTCCCCAACTAGTTTTCCTTATATATTTTAAATGTACTAATGTGTCGCCCACTTAACACCCACAATGTTCTAGCCATGTACTGGAGTTAATCGGTACCGTGTACATAATAGCGGACATTGAGCATCATAAATTCAGACTCTGTTTTGATTGTTTAGTTCCGATTGCAACTTGATAACAATGCCGTTATCTCGGTAGTGGCAACCACCGTAAGTTGCGATCACTCCCCAAGTTACTCTTATCAATTAAACATCGATTCACCATCTCCAACGCGTCGCTTTTTGGCACTTCGTTGTAAGGCGCGATAAAATCGACATTGACCATCATTCCATCCTTCATTTCGGAAGAACTCATAAGAGTTGTTAAGAATTTATTGGTTAATCTTGTGAACCGCTACAATGAACTGTCAGTTGCATACAGACCAGTAAATGCAAATTAACAATAACCATCTCCAACCGCACTGCTTTGTCTGTGTCTCTAAATCCACTGGGTCACCTCAATCCCATTAAGCGGATAGTCCTCAAACATGCCTGCTACCAGTCCGCCAACCATGGACATTTCAACAGGAGACAGCCATGACACTGACAGCCCAGAGCCAAAGGCAATCCCGTGCAGATAATAAACAGGCAACGTACGCATCAATTGCTTCGATGAACATCCGTGGAGCGACATATATAGGTCCATAATCTGTACCGAGCAAACATGGGGCGACGCGACTTTCACAGTCAACTACAGTAGTGCCGATAAACAGCCCAAATTACCAGCAACAAAACCACGTTGTGTTAACTTTCGTGTGCACCAATGTTCCTGAGTCAAAATCTTGCAAATTACAAGGCAAGTTGTAAGACGATCACAACCAGTGGTTTTATCTGCAATGTGATTGATATTCGGGTTGAGCCAACCATGTTGCATCGCGTAACGCGTTACCCGACCTCAGTGTACTCGAGTATCAATAAACTCGGCAGATGAGACAGAGGCTGTCTTGCTCTCAGTAGTTCGTCTTTTCAATTTCGCGGAGTGCGCATATCACCTGAATTCCCTTGTACAGAACGCCCAAAAGAAGCGGGTGACCAACGCGGCATTCCTAATAACGATATCAAGAAAACTATATTTATTCATGGTGTTCCTGAGCTTCTGGATTCTCCTGATCCTGATGCGCAAACCCATGACCTAGATCAGTGGTGCTACATCCGCGAAGTACTCTCTCTGGACCATGTCATTCCTGAATCATTGACAATACTTCTATCAACACCTAACTACAAGAGCTGCGGTCCAAAACTAATAAAAGTATATTACACTCCGAGGGAATTACGCAAGTTCTATTGGATAACTGGTCAAAGTTTCTAGCCAGGCAGCTAACAGGGATCTAGCTCAAAGCAGTAGGGGCACGGCCAATGGTCGCAAATAATTCGATGGAACTGGGAAAAGCCGTAAATACTTTATCCCCACAGTCCTGCGGAGAGACCGACACAACAGCACCCACGGCACACAACAGGACGCAACGCAGCTCGAGAGCAATTATGTATAGGGAAGTTAAACAAATTTATGCAACTTGACTGAAATTACTTTCCAAAAATCGAATAAATGCCAGCCACTTAAAGGTCGGCTTAAAAATAAACACAAATTTGATATGTATCAACGCACTCCTAACCACAAAACCCTCCCCCGTTTGTACACTAACACCCAGGGCCTTCTAAGAAATGTTTGTGGTATTCATCCGATTCTAGGTAAGTTGACCGAACTTAGAGAAATCCATGCCTCAATCGCGGGACCTCGTCATGATTACAGATACTTGGTTAAACCTTGTGATAACCGAGTCAGCAAGCAATTTACCCCACAGGTCTCTGCTTCGGAATAATAAGACTAGAATGGGTGGTGGTGTGTTTCTTTATTTTAATACTAACTTCTGTTGTGTACTTATTAATCACCCGGAAATCCGCGCTCCGGATTAACTTTGGTGCAACCCACGTCTAGTGGCTGTACATTATCGCCCACCAAAATCTACGTCGGGTATGGACTCCAAACTGAACCACGTTTTACTGATTGCCATGTACAAGTCCTACAGCCGCATCCTTATCACTGGAGACATTAATGTGCATGAAAATGAAACGTCAGCAACTGAGGTTGCTCAGTTTAAAGCAGGTGTGCAAGAGCAAATTGCTAGCCACCCTCTGTACAACAACCTAACCTCTCCCACCAGATTGCGCACTAAAGAAGAACTCTTAGTCGACGGGATAGTTACAAGCTTACCACTGGGTCGCACTGACAAGGTGACTCCAATCTTTACATCTGCTATGTGGATTATCCAGAAAAAGGAGGATAATAACGTGCATACTGTCGCTCACTATCACGTGTTATCTACCCTTATTAAGGACGCATCTTGGACTTTCCTAACCGAATGCTCTCCAGACGTTTTCTGGGAAGGACCTTTATCATACTGGTAGCGCGCGCACTGGAACAGAAGTCCTTCCAACTTTTAAACAGATATAATTCATTTCTAAGGAGCAGAACACGTAAATGTATGTCCCTGAATGATTTGGCATGGCGAACTCACAAGGACTGCCCGAATGCTGAAACAGGGACTGTAGACGTGACACACCGCAACTTATGTGCGAAATTAATCTGCGAGGACAAGGTCACGCATCAGCAGGAGTTAATAAATCGAACCCGTACGAACCGCAAACTTCTGTACAGGCACGTTAACGGCTTTCGAAAGGTGAATCGGGGGATTCCAGCACTGGTCACTGCTGATGGATGCACACGGTCAGTATTGGAAGCAGCCGATCTCCTACGGCTTCAGTACTCTCAAAGGTTCCAGCAGATAACCAGCCCACAGCTTCTCCACGTTTCTGTTACTCGACCGTCGCGTTTAGAGAACATCACAATCACTGCGGAAGTTGTGTTGAAGAAGTTGTTTTCCTTGCGTATCCACAGTTCTCCTGTAGTCGACAACAACCGACCGAAGGCTCTGCAGGCAGTATATAGTGATCCAGCAGAACCACTGGCTATTTTCCATCAGCGATGTCTAGAAAAGAACCATATTCCGACGGAATGGAAGCTAGGGATTATTACTCCTAAGCATGAAGTAGGTAGCCGCACTGACCCCACCAACTAACGTCCAGTAACTCTATTTCTTGTGCTATTCAGTTTTATGGAATCAATCATAGCAGATGCTCTGATGCAAGATCTGGAAAGCCACAACCTAATACCCCAGAAAAGTATGGCTTTCGTCAAATGATTTATGTACTACTGACTTATTAATTGAACGTAATAACTGGACTGGAGCCGTTGATGATGGCGAAAGATTCAGTGTCATCTTCCCGGAATTCTCAAAATCGTTTGATCGCTTGGTGTTAGGTAATCACAAAATCAAATGCGCACAGAAACGAGAAACAATTGACTTGTTCGGTAAGAACAGTCTCTGGTACGAGCGGACTAGTGCTTTTCTTCGTTGCAGAACACCTGTTACCACCGCTTTTTTCATACCACTCACACGTCCAGTGGTTCGCAGAGATCGATAAATTCAAACTAGCGCTCAGCCGTATTTTGAACTGTAATCATAGCGTTTTCATACCCACGTCGGCCCGTGCAGTGTTTCACAAATATACTTCTCGTCCGGTGCGTTGTCTTTTGACTCGTATGGCGCAATCTAAGTAGTTGCTAAATCGAACCCCTGAAGACACAACAGACTCTGGCGACAGAGGTGGTGTACAATAATGTCCATTTCATTTGCGCAGATGCACCAGCTTCTCCATCAGCCGAAGTTTCACTTAGAGAAATCCCAGAGGTAATTTATCGACTTATTTGCGAAGAAGTTGAACGTTCAGCCCGAGCCCCAACATGCTGGCACACGATCTTTAGCAGACGCGGTCACGACAGCACTCACAGTGTTGGTTTTTGCTGAATCAGACGGAGTAACTTGTGATTCCTGGTTCAGTAAATATTAAGATCTTTTCCGCGTTGTGTGGGTGGCGCAAGATGATGCATGGGAAGTTCGGTTGTTGCTGCGTAAACTTTGTGCAGTTGAGCATGAACGCTATAGTAATTTTGTGTTGCCAAAGAATCCAAGGGTTTTCCGCTTCGGTGAGACTGTGCAAATCCTGACGTCCATTTTCTGTGAGCAAGCGTCTTTTTTCATTATCCGTTATAATTGTTTAAACTTGCTCAAACGTGATAGCCATTATTTTTTAACACATGCTGGCATTTTGAACCAAGAGTGTGAACGTTTTAAACTCGGTACGATGACACCTGATCGATTCAAATGTCTCATGTTGTTTGCAGTCTTCAGTCTCATGCCGATACTGACGTGCGCACACGCACGCTACACAAGTTAGAGCAGGAACCCCAGTTGAAAGTACAGGACATTGCTGCTGAATGCCAGAGACTGATTAACTCAAAGCATGATACCAAAATGATTGAAAATGCTGACCCCAGGAGTGAAACACAGATTGACCGCACGGCTGTTCGAGGAAAAATGTGAGCCACCGAGTACCCAACCAGAAACCCTCGATCGCATGCTGGAACTGTGGTGGATGGCATTTTGTGCGATTCTGTACTTACAAGAAACATCTCTGTCAGAAATGCAAACGTCTGGGTCACAAAGAATCCCAATGTCGAAAAACGTACATTGCCAGGCCTGTGTCTACCCCACACTTGTACACGAACTCTAAATCCCGAAAGACGTCGTTTCAGGGAGCAAAGACAAAAGTAGTTCTCGCGACAAGTCGCACAGAATTTGAGGACAAACGAAAGTACATCACCGTCGAAATTAACCATGTTCCCATATCCCTGCAAATAGATACGGCCTCGGACATTACCATCATTTCTCGATCATCATGGACGAGACTTGGCGAACCTCTGCTGAGGCGCACCAATCTGACTGCCCAAAATGCATCCGGCGAACCACTGAGGTTAGATGGTGAGTTCACATGCGACATTAAATTCAAGGATCTGAGCCTCCGTGGAACCATCTACTTAGCTTCTTGTGTCAACATTTATCTTCTTGAAATTGATTAGACTGATAGATCGAATTTGCTCAATGTACCACTGAATAATGTGTGTTCTGAAACGAACGCCATGGTGCATCATACAGCCATACCACCTATTCCAAGTAAAACCAGTGCTGAACAGTTTCATGCGAAAAAATGCAAGCCAAGCTTACTCTGTTACCTTGTGCTACACCAGTGTTTCGACCCAGGTGCTCGGTCGCGTATGCATCATCTCATACGAATTCGGATATGGAAGCTCAGTACAACAGACGGTACGAGCACGGCGCCGAAATTTCAGAGTTGGAAACGCAGTTTTTGCTGTCTCTCATCGAGGGCATCAAATAAGCTGGATACCAGCTCAAGCGGTGGGACGACGTGGCAAAGTAATGTACGATGTTCGCCTTGGTAGGCAAGTGTGGGTTCGTCACGCCAACCAACTGCGACCGCGGTTTGCAAGGACCCCAGAGACACGCGAAGCTAAACGACTTGATTTCAATGAATTGTTGCGCAGATTGCACCCAAGCACCTCGACCGGACAGGACACGCTACTCGTGGAACGGACTGAAAATGAACACCGACTAAATCCACAAGGGGTAAGAAGTGCGTGCCAAGATTGCAGGTCGATCAACGAAGGAAAAGCTATACAACTACCTGTCTAACTATTTCAACAAGTGGGAGATGTTAGGTCAGAACAAAGTCAAATGCGCAAAGAAACGAAACAAATTCACTTGTTCGGCAAGAACAGTCTCAGTTACAAGCAGACTAGTGCATTTCTGCGTTGCAGAAGATTTGATACGACCGCTTGTTTCATACCACTCACACGTCCCGTGATGCTTTGAGATCGATAAATTCAAATTAGCACTCAGCAGTAATTTGAACTTTAATCAGAGTGTTTTTATACCCACGTCGGCCAGTGCAGTGTTTCACAAATATGCTTCTCGTCCGGTGCGTTGTCTTTTGACTCGTGTGACGCAATCTAAGAGGCTGCTAAATCGAACCCCTGGGGACACAACACTTGGACCATCGAATTCTCCTTTAGAAGCTTCAAAACGACTGCATTGATGACGCAGTCCTGAGTTCGAAAAGAAGTTTCCTACGCGAACGGCGGTTTGAATTGAGAGTTCGGGGTTATCTGTCCACTGCCATTGAATTTGTTTTCGGTGTACCAAAATGTTTGGTGCTTTGATCTTCTCCTTTCTTGGTGTTCATTAACAGGTTGCGAGATCAGTTGCTTCCGGTTTCCTAAATGTCGCTGATGATATCTAGATATGGCGAAGTATGAGAGGACCGGACGACCACGAACGGTTTCAATGAGATATTAACATGGCGTCGAACTGCCTAGTTCGAAGCGCGTTATCATGTAACCTAAAGAAATGTCGCTTTGTGTAATTACTCCACAGAAATGACTACACGTATTTGCCTGGAGCACACGGAAAGCAGATTAGCTCCCAGGAATTTTACCTCGGTGTGCTTATGCAAAATGACCTCAAGTGTTCAATACAGGCTGATGTAGCTGCTGAAAGAAGTAACCAACATGTCTGCGTGCTGCGAATTGCTTTCTAAAGCTGACTCAGCTATCATCCAGATTATGCACAATTCCTACGTGCGGCCGTACGTTGAATACACTATCCAAGATTGGAAACCTTGGTTGAAACGCAACCTACCGACATTAGAGGCAGCACGACGAAGAGGAACAAATAATGTAAGTGTCTGCGCTAACACACCGAAGGCTGAAGTCGCTTGGAATTTCCAGCGGTCCCTACCGACAACCGCGCGGCGATCTCATATTAGCGTTTCAAATAATGTGTGACCGCAACAGCGTATGCCACCATTTGCTGAAACTTAACCACGGCAGGCAGCTCAGGGGTAACTGCTTGTAATTGAGGGAACAATATTAGCGTTTAGAGTGTGGACGGAATTACGTTTCGCCTCATTTTTGCCAACCCTTGAAGGCACTCCGAGACTCAGTTGTATCCACTCGTACCTTGGAGTTTTCAAAAATAGATTAGATATTGCTGTTAGCTCCTAGCACTGTGTTACCTAAACTACGCTAGTGTGGATTACGCAAGTAATGCCATTGTATAGAATTTACGTATCAAATTGACTGAAGTGAGAGACCATATAATACTTTCCCTAATACTTATATCAAGGACCACTGCACCCCGGGTATTTCTGCACGCTTACACTTGGTTTTGTATAGTACACAGACGTTATTCATTATTGCATTAACCTCTGTAGACGCTCGACAGATGACCCACACATAATTCCATTTCATCGTATTCACTTAAACCTTCTACGGGACGTGTCAAGCACTTCCTTTTGACCATTGATAAATCATTGTTCATTGTTCAACAGTTTCACATTAGGTGCAGTGCCACTAAGGATATGTCACTGTGGTACCTCGTATATTTTAATGCATTTTCTGATGCTTAGTCTATGATTCAGGCGGATGATACCCTATTTTCAACAACAGTTAACCGGTAATTCAGACAAAGCTCCCGTCTCCTAAGGTTTGCTGTGCTGCCCGCACTGTTCAATAACAGAGTGTAAATATTCACACATGCAAGGAATGAATCACACTCAGATAACTTCCTTCAAGACTACCTGCAGAACTCTTAACTGGAGCCTACACACGATTACATGTAGACATCACTAGACATAGATTTTCCCAAGTGTGATTGAGGAGCATACCTCCTAGACTACATGCGTTTGGCTCCGGTGTAACCTATCCTTACTGTGTTTCAGCGTCGAGTTCTGGTCAGACCCGTTGTGGTGTTGGCTACGACCATGGTGAGAACCGAAAGAACCGGAGAAATGGAAGTTGCTTTCCCCGTCTTCAAGTTCCGGGTTGTGTCTTGATGCCACATAAACGTGTCGACTTTGTGAAGTTGTGATGTAAAGTATCGCCTCAACCACCCATTTTCTCACATTCTTGTCTGTGCACCGTTCTAACATAGTAGTTTCCCATGTTGCTTTTGTTGCGTGTAAACCATATGGTATGTTGAACGGGTGCAATATCAGTCAGATGGAAAGTAAACTCGGAAATCTGGATTATCTCGAAGGTTGTAAACATGGATCTAGCATGCTGTATACCACGATGACGAAATTGTGTGAGAATGCTGATGTACTCGTGATTCTGGTTCGGCCAACACGAATGTTACGCATTTGTGCATATTCGTAGGCTTAGATGCAATTTGCTTCCCTTATGGAAAGTTGCGGATCCTTATGAGGGAACACGATTTCCTTAAGAAGGTTTTCGGTTCCGTAATGGATGCAACTAACTCGAAAAACGTAAATAATAAATCAGACAGCTATCACACCCACAGCTGTGTCATCATTTTGAGAATCGCCAGCAGTGCCCATTCCATCTGACCACGGCTCTGTCTAGAATGAACATCCGGACTGTTGTCAATTAGTGGAAAAGTTCACTGGGTTACCTGGGACGGCAACGACCGACGTGATTAATTAACTGTAAGTGATATACTGCTCTTCACTGTCTGCTATATTGCGCGCCGCTGACTTGCAAAAGACAGGGTAGCCCCTCACCAAGCGACGAAGTTAACGAACATAAGGCACCAATTAACTTATGACTGACTGAGTCTAGGTGTGATGAACTTCTGCGTATCCCATTCAATTTCTTCCACTCTGTCCGTATAATTAATTACAGTGTATTAGCTTTACGATGTCTCACTACAAACCAGAGTGCTGTCTATCATCGTTTTCTGATGTCTAGGTCTGGGATATTTTGTTTTTAACTGGAGATTATTGATAGTATAGTAGCTTTCATCAGGTATAACTAGGGTAGATAAAGGATTCTTGCTTTAATCTTTTCAAGCCTTATCAAAGTTTGCGCATTAAGGGTTACGCGAGAATTGATCCCAAACCTATCAGCTAATTTAAGCGAATGCAATAGGTTATGTGACAGTTCACTGCACATTTTCCTAACCCTATCACAAAATCATCAGACCGAATATCCTACGACAGGTTAGGGACATAAATCACGTCATCCCCCCCCCCCCCCGGGGGGGGGTGGGGGGGGGGGGTGTGTGACCACAACACACACACTGTGTTTGAGTGGGGGGGGTGGGGGGGTGTGAACACACAAAACCAACAAAAAACAAAGGTGGGGGGGGAGGGGGGGGGGACCCACACACACACTTGGGGGGGGGGGTGGGGGGGGGGGGGGGGGGGGGGGGGGGGGGGGGGGGTGGGGGGGGGTGGGGGGGGGGTGGGGGTGGGGGGGGTGGGGGGGGGGGGAGTGGGGGGGGGGGGGGTGGGGGGTAGGGGGGGGGGGGTGTGGTGGTGGGGGGGGGGGTTGGGTTGGGTAGGGGGTAGGTGTGGGTGGTGGGGTTTATGGGGGGGTGGTGGGGTTGTGGGGGGGTGGGGGAGGGGGGGAGGTGGTGGGGGGTGTATTTGGCGGTGGTGCTTTGGGGTGGGGTTGGTGGGGGGGTGTGAGGAGAATTGGTTTTATTGTTTGTGGTTATAGGGGTGTTCTAGGGATGAGAGGAAGTGTGATGGTTTTGCTTAACTGGTTTTTGTGGGAGACATAGGATGTTGAGGTGTTTTTTAATTCTATAACCTGTTGTGATGAGGATTTTAGTATGGGGTTTGGTGTTAAAGGTTGTAATTAGTTGGGGGGGGTGTCTAACACACATTTTCTAATCGGCGGGGGGGGTGGGCTTGGGGTGTCGGACATTTTGTTGCCTTCTTTCGTCGTTTGTGCGTGTCTGGGTAGCAGGTGGGTATCTAGTTCGTGCGTATTCCATCTTATAAAACCGATTGCCGGTGCACTGTTGTAATACATTACCACTATAATTGTCGTCAAACATAAGGAATTTGGATTGATTTCTTTTGTGGGGGCCGGTACTTAATTTGCGATCTTCTGCATGGCGCTTTTTGTTTACATTTACAATCGTGCACATCTTGATTCATCCAAAGGATTCTTACATTATACCGTTGAAAAGTAGCCACAGTGGCAACCTACAACACTGCTTTAAATGCATAATGCAATGCGGCTGTTAAGCTGTCGTCTAGACGTCTCTCTTCGAAGTTTAGACAGCATTTAGGGTGCCCAGGCTGAACCTTCCCTTCTTGCTGCTAAAAGAAGCTTATCACTTAACGCAGTCCATGGTGCCATAACTTAGGTTACCCCGCCTCACATAAGATAGACAAATAACGGCGCCATCATAATAAGAAATGAAATATTCGAAGCCCTGAAATGTAAATGGAGATCGTCTGAAATATTGATTCAAGAGGATTGTCCTGTTCTCCGAGATGGGCACTTCGGTTGCAGTCATTTCGTTATCAAACTAGGCAACGCGTTCAGTGCGGCTATTCAGTCCTGATTTGCAGAGTCTCGCAGAACTATTCCAGATCCGATTGACTATTGATTTTTGCCTGCTTCGAACGTCAGCCTTCGATCGGTTCACCTGAGTCGGTAGAGTGTGCACCTCTTCCGCTTGTCGATCTGGTGCCTAATGCTGGCTTAACTTGCAGAGCTTCCTAGACACTCTCCAGCCCCAGGTGTTTGTTGATTGAGTTCCGGCCAGAATGCCAGGCCTCGAGAAACTCACGCGTTCTGCGGTTTCTTGCTCTTCCAACTATTTCAACGTTCTCCAGATCGAACTGATGGTCATCGGCATCCATGTGTAATGACATTAAGGATTTCTCATGGTGGCGGCGGATGGCCAGACTATGTTCATGCAGTCTTTTGAGAAGACAGGGCTACAGGTATTCTCAATAATTTCCACATTGATTCAAACAATAATTCACTGAATTAATGTGCAGGTTCACCGTATTCAACTTCATTGTTACTACGCATAACTAAATCGGGAGAGAACCTGTTTGTCGTTAGGCGCACTGATAGGATATATCGAAAACGAATCTCATGATTTGGGGTACGGTCATAGTGGACGAAATGGCAGATGCGGATTTCAAACAAAACTTTGGTCATAATTTAATTATACGTATTTTAACGTAAGGCACTAGACCGGTACTCCCAAATATACTATACGAAGTGAGGCTTATAGATTTGGTTTAGCCGTTGCATTTTGTAATCTTTTGCTTGCCGGGACATTAAGTTTGAACGACCACTTCTAACAATCGGGCAACCATTCCACGTCAGCGTTACGTCTCCAGAAGCAAATCCAGCCGATGCGTAACACAGGGAGGGACTTGGAGATCCGGTACGCCCCCGGAGGCATGTGACAGTAGGCGACACATTTATTGTGGATAGTTGTTTGCTAAAAAGTGCAAATTCATCAAATTTGCTTCCATGACGGAAGGGGTAAACACGAAGGATAATAATCATATTATGACCGAAGAGGAAATCGGTACTATAACCGTTGATTTCCCGGCAACCGAAAGCGAGAGTGAAAGCATAAAATCAGCTGGAAATTTTATTAATGATTTGCTGAGATAAATGTCCGATGTTACAGAAATGGAAATGAAACCACTGTTTGTACCAAAACAGACATATCAACCGTTTCGACGCATATCATCAAGTGAGCTGTTAGTCAGCCAGGCAGCAAATGGAAAGCGAGCGTGACGGCTTCCATTACTGAACTCGGATTGGCTGATACTCCTGTGTGTGTTCATCGTTTGTTTACCTGAAGCAAAGGAGGAACCGCATAAACTCAGTAGGACCATTAGTTATGAATTTGAACCTGCAACTTAGATGGAGGTATTTGGTCTGATAGACATGCCGTAATTTTTGCTGAGCTGTATTTGCTGCATAAACGTTTGTTCCTGAAGGTCTGAGTCCTGCAACGGGGCATCAGAGAAGAAAATACTAACCCCACCGCCGACGCCCGGATGCTCTTTGGATTGCCAGCGTGTATTCAGATGCCAGCCCCACTGAACATTGACGATCGGAACTTGGCGACTAATTGGCGTCTATGGAAAAGCAATTGGGAGGATTTCGGCAACTTTGTGCTTTTGGACGAAAAACCGATGACCATGTTTCGACACACAACCGCGGATGACGAGCGCCAAGTTCTGGAGACATTGGACTACGATAAAGGCAAATATCCAAATAATTTAGAGAACATCGGAAAGTTCAGTGAATTCTGTGAAGGTCAAACTAACGAGACCAACTAGCTCTGCTGTTCTTTTCGAGCAACAGAGGCCCAAACGAACCGTCAACGCGTACATCATTGAATCGAAGAATTTAGCGCGATGCTTTAAATTCTGTACTTGCTTGGGCGACAGTCTCTTAGGCGATCTGATAGTTATAGGAATCAATGATGAAAGTTAGACAAAGCGGCATCTGCGACGACGCCAATTATCGCCCCGGCAGTGCATTGGTATCTGCAACATTGAGTCCTCAACCACCTATCAATACCAACAAACTAGCACGTAACAAATGTAGAATTGTGTGCCGTTTCCGTAAGGCGAAGCCTCGAATGCTACTAAGGTGAGAAGGCAAATCTGCAAATTAAGCGCCACGCGACATTCGAGCACCCGCCAACAGAGTCTGTCATGTATATGGACATGCGCCAAATGTAGAAAACACCAACCGCTTTGCTCCCTACTGTCAATCAATCAATGTGAGTGCACTCGTTCTTGACAAGTCAGCAGCAGATGTAGAACATTCATTTGGTAACGTGTCTCGGAGGGCACTGCAAAAAGATGTCTACGCAAGTCTTTGATCGAAGGTAAAGCCGTACGACTCCAATTAGACACAGGTGCTACTGTCAACATGCTTCCATGGAAGCACTGTCCCGGAGTGTGCAATCAATCCATTCAAGATTGCCTAAGTATTTGGTATGGTTTCAGCTTTCATTAGAAGGGTTCAGCTACAATCGAAGTGGTTATCCCAATAGACAGGGCCTCATATCGACTGGAATTTGTGATCGTAGAGGTGAAGCTAACACTTAATCTCTGCATTGATTTGATCCAGTCTCTCGGTTTTGTTGATTATAATCATGTGCGTTTTGTGCATATTTGTCAGAGAGAAACTGATATTAGTGACTAATATCCGTTTGTGTTTAGCTCAAGTTTAGGAATGTATTAGGGAACCGCACATATGTCCTTAGATCTTTTGATATGACGGAAAGCGCTACCTGCTAGGAGTGTTTTATTTGCACTGCGTGGCACGTTCACCGCTGTATTAAGCAAAGGGTGTGTTTGCCAAATTCGACGAGCCAATACACCAGGTTAGTCAGGTCGCAATCATTACGAAGAAGACGGGCAAACTTCGTGTGTGGGTGTTGACCCAAAACTGTTGAATTAGGCCTTGGGTAGAGAGCATTGCGCGCTAGCCACCTTATATGAGATTTTGCCGCGTTTGGCCAAAGCTAATTATTTCACGAAAGTAAACCTCTCTTCGGCATTCTGACAAGTGGTTCTAGATGATGAATCCAGTTTCATT
>OX104066.1:5258248-5304252 GCA_944474145.2 Dicrocoelium dendriticum | reverse complement strand
AGCGCGTACGCGCAGACCTTGCCACCACATCAACAAGGTGTCGACAAGCGACACGGTGGAGTTGGTGAATCGCTGTTTTTTTGTAAGAGTAACTTTGGGAGTGGTCTTAAGTTACGTTGGTTACAACTATTAAGATTACATCATTGTTATCCATTTGCCATCGGAAGTAAACAATCAAAACATAGGTTTAATTTATGATGCTCAATGTCCGCTATTTTGTAGAAGGTACCTGCAATCTCCAATCAATAGCTGACACATTGTGGGCGCTAAGTGAACGACACATTCGTAACTTTAAAATGGATATGGAAATATAGTTTGGGAAGCACCTAATGTCACTCACAATGAAGTTGCAATTATGCACTGCAACCTTGCCATGCACTGATTAGTGTGCTCGAAAGAATGGTTATATCACTGAACGACATTTCGTCAGTCAGTGAAGACTGATGAGGCACTGCATTATATTTTAGATTACCCAGGGCATGTATATGCTGGGATCGCTCTATCTGCGTTTCACATGGCCAAAAGATTGGGAAGCTGATTGGAAGCAAATTATGATAGAATTGCTTAACAGCGGAAACCGGTTTCAAAAGGTTAAAAGTTTCCTTAAAAGATACCACGGAATGAATTGGTATGGTAAGATTTTCTAAGCTAGAGTGAACTTCGTTTATCTTTCAGCAACTGATAACCATGACATCCGGTTGACAATGATGCGCATGGAACACGCACTTCCCCTAGGTGAGGTGACTAACTGCATCCACAAACTTGGTGGCACCAACTGCGAACGTGTATGCATAGGCCATGCCGTCAGCAAGCTGCACACAACACAAGCGGAACACATGAGGCGCATGTCGAGGCAGTCAACAATATGGAATTGTGATATCTGAGTCAGTGTACGTAGACAATTCTAACGGCCACGCAAACAGGCGGGAAGGGGCAAAGCTATCGAATGTGTGTTGAGTTGCGTAAACCGGCCGGTAGATAATGCATTCAATCCTCGTGCTCCACGGACACAAGCTGAACAAATGCTGATTATGTGTAGATTCACTGGCACTGGACTTATATGGTGGACTGCTGTGTGCCCGTGGAAGCAAACACCTGACGAGCCGCTCTATGAAACAGAGGATAAGTGGCGAAACGTGCTGGTGGCCGTATGTACACCTGAATCAACACCAGAAACAAGTCTTGAGCACTTGTGTCCTCACATGACAGCGACAGCGTACGGTGAACAGAAGTGAGTAAATGCAATCGGAATACCAGGGCATGGCGCTGCTAAATTTGGCGACAAAAGTGAAGTAACGTGTGAACTGTTGCACATCCTCGGCACATATGTTAGTTTAAATAAGGGCTCTTTCTCTGGAAAACGAACCCTGAATGAACGACCGGCTTCAACGAACTTCTTCATGTCAACTATGATCTGTCTCTATGCGAAAAGTCCCATGCACCGCCGAAAAGTAACACAATTATCTATTTGTTGGTAACCACAAGGTTGCCACAGTATGATGCACAATATGTTCACAGGTTATTAGATGGGAAAATTGTAGTTGTCATATGACAGTAACATTGGAGTTGCAAATAGAGATACCGTGGGAATGAGCTGAAGTTGTGTTTGTCAAACTATGCACTTACTGGAGAAATGAAAGTTGAAAAAGGCAGAAACTCACTGACATCGTACGATGAGACATGTCGTGAAGAGCAGTTATCATGAACTACATATGGTCGAACGCACCAGACGGTTGTGGTATTTCCTGTAATATGGTGGGCAGTTATGTAAATGACGCTTACCGACTCGCATGGCAATCACCCTGTGAGAAGGGAAGGATGCAGTCCGCATTGTGTAAGACGCTAGCCTATTAATGTAAACTGCATTTGCATACTGAGTATGGAGCTTATTGTACACAAAAAAAGCAATAAAAATTATCTGGGAAAAAAATTTGTTATCTCTATTATTATTGACCAGTTACGGAGAACATTACAGGTACCATATATCGGCTGGCTTGCCGAACAACCACCTCGTGGTGCCAGCTGGGTGGTTCAGGATTTTCCTGTTCCAGCAAATGGTTAGGCGGCAGAGTTCCAGCAGGTGGTGCGTTTTAGCCTGGCATGCTTTCTCCATATAAAAAGCCACATATATCCGTTTAACAACACTGTGACGTGGCGGATGGGATTCGCCACTAAATAAAGTCACTGCCCCTTGCTTCATCTTGGCAAAGCATAGTATTCCAGCTACGTTATGCTGTAATTCTGAGGAGCTTTGAGCCCATGCTTGACAAAGGAACAAACGAAAGAGGTATGACCTGAGCAATCAGCCATCGGCTGCCAATGGGCGCGATTCTCTAAATTCGCTCCACTGCCTTGCGCGCAGGCCATTCAGCAACGGTTCTAGGTGGTGTCCCCTAAGTTAACACCCCACTTCGGCTTGGGCAACCGGGTAGTATCTGGCCCTCGGACAAAACCATGGACATTGTTGTGTTGTGTTTTAATATTTCTGTACCTTTGTTTAACTCCCATGGTTACTGATAGCTTTATATCTATTCTTAGCTATTGCATATATATATATATATAAATATTATTTATCTCAAGTTACTAAGTAACTTGGTCCCTACTCAATCTAATGGTGTCATTATGGATCGGAACATTCCCCATCTTCAGGCAAAGTTATTACTCACGTTCTCGTCTTAATAGAATGGTATCGTACGGTCACCTTATGATATCTTCGTTTCCGATAGAAGGTGGAGTTGGATGTGGTGTAGGTCAGTTTAGTCGCTCAAAGATTGGTGGATCGCCTCATAACAATGAACATGCGTCATGCAACAGCAGTCTACGTATACACTGGAGAACACGCAATTTTTTATGTACTTTGATGTTTTTGCAACTAATGGATTTAAAAGCGGAATGTTTGTAAGCAATTTGTATTGATGAAACGGACTTCAATCTGGCTTTCGCTCACACAAGAGAGCACTCAGTCCATGGCTGCTGTGTGTAGTGTACGAAAGTCAGCACTCGTTGATAAGTTCTACATTTTGTCAGCGCACTGACTGCGGATGAACTTCTAGGATATTCTATCTTATGGAGAATTTTCAACAAAGATAGTTGTGTGCCAATTGTGCAGTAAATGCTGGATGTCAACGTAATAAACTTTATCGCAAAGTGCCTGCTTTTGTGTGATAATGCGGTGTGCTATGCAAATGAGAAACATACTTTCTAAGAAGTACCTTGCCAATGCGGGAGACTGCTGCGAATGCCAACATATTTGCCTTCAGTGAAACCAATTGTATACATTTGAATTTTCAGTGAATAATGGAGAAGCAAGCCAGCTGGTGTGCTGGGCAAAATGCGAACGCAACCTTTCGTTCTTAAAACAGATTGTGTCGGAAGCACGAGCCTGCGTGAAGCAGCACCAATACGAACAGATGTTAGCAAGTGAAACAGAAACGTGTGCTCGTACAATACAACTCAAAGATCTGTATGCAACTATAATTTTACTTAAAGATGTGCACTTGCCGAACACCGTCGTTTATACTCAAAAATAACCTGATGCATTGTGCAATATATATAAACTGCCATTCGATCACTTGCACGAAATAAATACTACAGGGTCACGACATCATCTACACCCTGGGATTAGCATAAAACCGATTGGCAGCTCGATTCTACGACTGTATAGTACATGCCCGCTCAAAAGCAAGAATATTCTAACGAATACCCTTATTAGCATTAGGTGTTTCCATGTTGATTTTTTCCGTTCCCAGCAGGCGACGACAATGTCAGTCCTGGTTTGGAATATTCATCAAAAAGAGCTTAATCTAGGAATGGAACCAGTGGCGTTGCTTAGCTAAAATTAAATAATAACCAGGATATTGAGCGCTGCTAGCAGAGAATGACAGAGCAGTTATACGTGGACGGTAAAAGTTCATCTATTGCCAGCAGTAAAGTAGTTAAGGAAGAATATTTCACTATCCCCTCTCCATTTTCTCGCAGCATGGTCACTGTATGCTCATTCAAATCTGATTTACCAGCTCTACCAAGAGATCCAACATAAATGGAATCACCTTCCGTAATTAAAGACCGTGCCATCACTAACTTTGTGTCCATCATTCATGCTTATACTCAAGCAGTTAACGCAATCCCACTGAGCCGATTGCCATGCTGAGTGATATTATTCCATACAGAAAATTCGAGAATGTCGAAAAGCTTAAATTTATTCCAATCCGGCTTTTCCCAACATAGCTCTGCAAGCACTTCTGATCTCTCAATATGTGTTCAGCGTTATGTTCAGATTCAGTTAGCAGGCTCCAGTCACTCACCATTCCTTATAACCTGGTCAGTCAGTGTGCCTGCATAACCCATTACACGGACGGCGCGACTTCGGCGACCACTTATTCGACCTTACAAACACCATGCTCGCTTGACCGAGTTGCGCCGACCTCAAAGCTGGAAAAGTACAGAACGGTAACCAACTAACCGTGTCAGGCAAAGACACCAGGTTGAATGTTAGAAATATGAATCCAAAAGCGCACCAAGCGAAAGGAATTTGAGGTTTAGGAGAATGTCGCCGTGTAAATAATTTCAGTCTGGCTTGCTCACACTGTTTGGAAGAGTATCATCCAATATGTGCAAATGTGTTCCGACAACACGTACGAGAGCGAAATACCGTACAGCATGCGTTTGGAACTGAACTGCGTGTTCGACCATCTCACTCGTTAAGTGGTTGCTTAATCTAGTTTAGAAATGTGACCGATTAACCGCAGAAGCCGAGCAGATGATAAACGATATGGTTAGTTTAATGAAAGCCAGTACGCACCGCGGAAACATAGCGGCTTCTAAACAATCGAATTATGCTCAGTCCGCTTCCACTGAACCAAAATCAGCCACGCCGCATCTCCGTTTTCTTCTCCAACGTTGGTAGAATGCCAGGGCGAAAACTTACCGTACCTACGGGAGTCAAACCGTACTCACGGCAACGAAAATCAGGCACCACTTGAAGCGGCTGGATAAGCAAATTCCACTAGACCTGACATCTAGCATCCACTAGGATGAAGCAGCCGAATAGAAAAAACCGCAGGCCCTGGAGCTCAGATGTCTCTAGTCAAAACAAAGCCCCGGAACATCAGTTACATCTGCAGAGATTGCTGCAATGGTCCGCCGAGAGACCGCCCTTGAGGCTTCATTTGTTGCAAACAACGTTATCGCAAATACAGGGACAAACAGCAAGCAATCGAAAATTGTGAACAGGTCAGAACAAACAAGTACTCACCTTAGCGGAATCAACTTTCGGAGGTGGTGAAATTATCCCATCAAAATACCAGTAACTGCCGACAGCCCAACTGACAGTATTCTCCCACTTTTGATCCCATTTAGCCCCTGGTGGTTTCCTAGAACGGAGGAACTGGCCTGCTTTATACGAATACTCCGGATCTTTTTAACGAACTGGCAGAATGAATGATCGTAAAGCTCAAGGGTCAAATGACATCATTGGTGTCATTGAGACATTGTTGCACACGGGAATGATGGACGCTGAAAATTCGCTACCGTGCATGATGCTGATCCTGAACCTAGGCTCAGAAAATGAGAAGAAGTAATATTGTTTTACCGAAGCAAATTACATCGCAAAGCCGTGGCGGATTCAGATAAGCATTTCTCCAACTCTTTTTGGTGCCGCTTGCAGTTAAATTGCACAGACGCTTGTCGTATTGTCTTGCTGTACTGCCTCTTATCTCTACCCCAAAAACTGACTACCACCTAGCGGCTGCTTTAAGATGCAGTTTACAGCAAAAGTGCACTCATATATTGTTATGGGTGATTTCAACATACATTTTGTTGAAACCCCTGCAATGAACAAATAACATTTCAAAGACGAAGTACAGGATATGGTAATACATGTTCATCTTTACAATCACTTCACTTTGCCCACTAGGTTAAAAACAGTTAACAGACTCCCTGTGTTAGATCTTGTGATTACCAACGAGGAGCATACTATTGTTGTGTTGGTTTTAGACTACCCAGAGGGCAGCCGTGATCAGGGAATCACCATATTCAACTTCGTCTGATTTGCGGAATATCTTAATGAGAACGATGAGATTGTGCGAACCAACACAAACTACGATCGATTGGCCCAGCTCGTCAGCGCTACAACTTGGTCATTCCCTGCTGACGATACCCGGAATCCGCCTAGCTCGAGTTTGTCCAACATTACAGTTAGCTGATTGAAGAGGCTTCAGAGATAAGTGTTTGCAATAAGTGTACGTCAGTTCTTTTCGTTAGGAGTAGAAGTTGAAAGGCGATGACAGTACGCAACGCAGCATTACAAGTGTACAGATATGCTCCAGCACCAGAAACTTGGGACAATTATGTAGTACAACGTCTCCACTGCACTCGACTGCTAATAGAATACGAAGCCGCCGCTGAACGGAACATAACAGAAACCTACGGTGCTAACCACCTACTGTTGTATAGGCACGTTAATAGCCCGCGAAGGCGAATCAAGGATTTTCTCTAATCAGGACGGCTGATGGTCCAACAAGAACGGCTGTGGAAGCAGTAAGCGCGCTGTGGATACAATATGCTTCCATGCTTCATTAATTCTTTCCACTAAACGATCTTCCAACCTTCATTTTCCACTCACTAGATCTTAATCATATAATTTTACCGCGGGGGTTTTATGGCAAATGCTGACCATGGCCAATAAAGCGTTTTTTATGACGAATATAAAAGACAGCGATTGACTTGTCCCTTGGGTTGTTGTGTTGGAATTTCCTAGAATAAATGCAGTGTCCGTAAAGAACGCTTGCGATGCATGACTCAACAAACATTTTGTACTAACAGAACGGCGATGGCTTTTTAGGTGTTTAGGAGGAGTATGAAACCGGCCACTGTTTGTTCTTCACTAAAGCCATCATATTAAGTTCATAGGCTGCATCCCCGGTCTCACTTGTGTTGTTAACCTCGGACGATGAGAATGTTCCGTTAACATTTCAGTTGGCTTGATTGCGTAACCATTACTTATACTGAAGACTCTAAAAGATGTGTTTTACTGAGTTGCTTCTGCTTACTTATGTGGTTGGGGTTTATTAGAAACTGGTACAACATTATGTAATCTCCCCGTAGACTCCGGTAACATCCGCTGTACATTTTGCCAGTTTTCATCCTCAGTGGTTAGCGAAGGTGGGACAATATTTTAAAAAATCTGGTGTGGTTTAAGTGCGGCGATGTGGTACAACTACCAGAGGTGCCATGTTGGACAGGGTATCCCACGTGTTGCCTCACGTATACGCCAAGCGTTTTCGTAATGATTGGTATTCTCCTTCTCAGAGCATTCCACGAAGAGTGCGTAAAGGTGGTTTGTTGTATGCTTTTTTTAATGTGCCTCAAACAGCCAAGGTCTTCTTTCACGCGCACATGGTGATCGCACTCATGACAAGCCCGCGGTTGAATTTGTATCCCCATCGGTCTTTCGAGTTTTCTGATGGCCTACGCCCAGACTTTTACACCTGGTCGTACTGGGCTGCAGAATATTCTATGGAACTAGGTCTATGCTTCTTATAGGTCATCTTGCAAGGTTATGTTATACCACAGTGCAGTGATACCACGCCCTAATTTCTTAATCATCGGTCAATAGCAGGTATTTTGAGGACAGCACACTCGCGAGATCATTCAAGTATAACAGGAACACGCTGAGCAGAACATCCATCGTTGCCGATATGGTTCTGCAAACTCTTACATTTAGGTGAGGATATCGTTTTCTTTTCTAGCTCAAAACGACAACGCCGATTTTGAATCTGCGACTTGTGCAGCAGAATTCATCCATCCAGACAGTAGAATGCTTTGAGAAGCTTGGGTAGGTAGTCTCTATTCATGCAACGGTATCCAAAGTTTCCGGCAGATAATAACGAACAATTAACAGTCTAGTAGTATGGGACCGAGCTTGACTAAATCCGTTTGGCCGCGGAGTAAAACTTATAATACTCTTCAGGTACTACATGAGTGCACCAGTAACCATAAATGCCATGAACTTAGAGATCACCCGAAGTAGTGTTATCGGTCGACATTTGGCTGCACGGCTACTAAATTTGTAGATTTGTGATGACCCCATGCTTCTATATTCTGGGGACGTACATCTTGTTAAGAGATCGTTTAAGGTGTATGGTCAACAATTCAGCTAAAATTAAAGCAGCAAATTATAACAGATTTGCTTACCCGCATTCTGAGTATAGAGCAGGACTTCCGCGCTTAACCGGAGAATTTGCTCGCGTGTCTGTTTAGCAGTTTGGAATAAAGCAAAACTTTAACACAAGTTCTTGTTACTTCATTACGTTTTCCTCTCGAACGAGTTTGACGCAATGGTCCCTTTGTGCTGTATAGACCTCACAAATGTCCCGCCCCATTCCAAATCCCCTATAATGCCATGTTCTTCCGAGTCTTGATCCTTATGGACGACTTTATCTTTTTGATTCGGTGACTTTTACTTCAAATGTTGTGGTCACGAGCCTGTTGAAGTCATTGACAGAATGCCAGCAGGTCACCACAGGGGACAAATCGGCTAACAGAGACTAGCTTGTTGCACAAATGGGGTGGGAAATATCCTTGTAATCCGTTACAACATGAGATTCCTTGGTATTTCCTTACTAATACCCTGCGTAGCGTAAGCCTTGGAAAAATGGTGCCGTATGATCGCTGCGCTGTTACTTCGTCAATCATAAAATCCCTGTCAGTAAAAAAGGTAAAAGATGACCGGCTGGTTTCTTGTCCTGAAACGCGATGGAGAAGTGGCATCGTCTTACGGTAGCGAACCAACTATTAGATCATAGATTTACGGATTGAATTTCTCATCGAGGTAGTCAGGATTTTTAAGCCATGCAGAGGGAAGCTCTCTACCAAGAGAATGTGATTATATGATCAAGCCATTGGGGGGAGTGGCTGTATACCATGGGTGTCGGCAGCACCATAAATCGCCCACGGTAGAACTCTAGGTCGTTTAAACGGTCGATGGGTAAGTCAGGAGTGTATCAGTGACTTACCCCGCCCTTACTAGTGGATCGGCAGTTGCGTAAGTGTGAGATACCAAGTAGGGTGATATCAGCGTTGGCATGCTTGTAGCTCACCCGTGTCCCGAGTACCATGATAAGGTTCCAAAACCTTGAGACTTGATTAGATCGAAGCTAAACCAATTTAATGAGAAGGCCTTGCGTGTTTATACGCAACCAAATGAAACCAACAGATGTCAGCTGACTGTCTGAAATTTTAAACGTTTCCCATGTATTGGCGTCGACGATTTTGGTGCAGGCTAACCGTTATTCTTTGGATGTATTGCTTGACTACACACAGGAAACTTTCCAGTCTGTTGCACAGAGCATCCACTGATTAATACTTCTGAGGCAAATTAAAGTTGAACGTGCTTTCCTTCCACCTGGGTCGCCTGTGGAGTGACATTTCGCTAAGGTCCGGAAGTGCAGACAGCAGGGCCACCAACAATTTTCTTGCAAGATTTATGTTCCCTCGCCAGTAGTGGCTTGGCCTCGACCGCTTTCCGACATTTCACTGATGCCAGTTTGGTGTGTACCTTGTACCAACTTCTTAACACCAGCTCATACATTTGTTTGGATTAGAGCAGGACTTTTAACAAGCTTGGACCACTTTTCGTTAGGTGATTACGATAACTTTTACGTTGAGTAAGCCATCAAATCGTTGAGAGAGATGACTTTTCAGATAAAGCGTCACACTTCCACCATGTGATCAACGATTTTCGATCGTCGGCGAATTGGTTTTCGGAGATATTATGAACAAAGATCAATCATTCGTCGGTTTGTTTACAGTATTCTCATCGGTTTTGCTTACTTTGCCGACTCTTATTTCAATGGATGTCAAGGAATATACGAACTCCTCAAGTCTTATAAGGAAGCCAATGTGTTGACAAGAGGACAGTCGCTGATACGTCACTTGACTGAAATGTCACATGAACTGGCCACGGGTTGCCAAGGTGAACTGAGTTTGAGTGAAGATGTGAAACAAACCAGCTTCCTTGGCCTGGAATCCCATTTCATGGCATATGGGTTCTAATTGTGTTAGATCGTCCAATAGTTTTTCTGTGATATAATGTGCCTATGACTCAGGCAGGTTAAACAATAATATTTTCATTCAGTTTTGAGTCTTCCTGATCTTCATAACCTTGGATAAGTGAGTATTTCTTGTACTGGTGGCGTGTTAGGTGGCATTGAAGGAGGTGCACTGGGATTCGCTTGATTTCTAACTCTTTTTGAAGCAGTTGCTGACATTCCATTTAAGTTTGCTTTGGGTAAGCATGCAGCGACGAGGTATGAGTATATTGCCAGAATTTTGGTAGCAGTAGATATACCAGAACGCAATAGAGTATCATACAAAACAGACACCCCGCCGGAATAGCCCACGATAAAAAATTGGGTAACTGGGGTTAGCGGACCATTCTTAACAGCCTGTTTTCGAGTTCTCTTCACTGAGGATGCTGGCTCTACCCTGTAAATTTTACACCGGTTTTGGTTATTCTGTGTCAAGAATTGACATAGGTTTAGACAACGGGACTAGAGATATGATGCAGTTGGCTCCGATGCGGCCACTTTACTAGCCGTAGCAAACTACGCAAGTGCAGACATTATGCCATAAAGTTACACTGGAATGGAAAGCAGCTGAAGATAGATAGCTGTCTGTTCAGTTTGTTGATTGTTTTGGGTCTCATATACGTTCATACCATCCGCTAATTATCATCGATCAAAATTTTAAGTCTTTATTTCCTTATTCTTTAAACTGTTCATTTTATTACCCTGATTAGAGTTTGTGTGTTGTACGGTTTGTTCGTTTTGCTTGTATCACCACCGCCAAATAGTATAATTGTAAGCGAATATTTGAAGTGGTGTTCCCTAGTGACATGGGCTGCGCTCTGAATTCAATCGTCAATCTTTCGGTAATTTAATATTGTTTAATATATGTTCAGTTGGTGCAGGTGTATACTGAATTGAATCCTAGTCCTCATAGAATTTAAAGACTAGAGAGGACAGGATTTACATGAATTTGTTGCACTATTCACGAAGTCTTTGGTTTTTCCATGCAAGTTTTGTCATAGATTTTGCGAAAGATCCGAAGTGTGCATCCGTTCGAACGAGTGATTTGTTAATACAGGCTCCATAATTTTTATAGACCATCAGCAAAAGAAGCGGGTTTACCATTCGCAATTAAGGTCCTATTTAGGCTCAGTGATTTGATAATGTTTTTTACCGCTTCGCAGTATTCTTTTGTTGGTTAGTGAATGTTTCGCATGTTCACCAAACATTATGCAAACTATATGCTGGTAAACTAATCCACGTGCCCTATCTTGGTTTATTTGGAATTCGCGTAAGTTAAAATTTTAACGCTTCATTACTTTAATCAGCAAGGTAGCATTTTTCGGAAGAATTAAGCTAAAGGTACCTCCTGTCTTATTCATGGTTAGCTGATGGATGCTTAATTTGTCAATGGTTAGTAAGACTCTACGAGCTAATGGGTCGAGTTGCAAAAGCACATAACCACGAACGTCAGGTGTAACGTTTCTTTCCTTTTTTATAAAGCTGCTAGTACAAATCAAAAAAAACTTTCATTAGCGTATTGAAGATTCATGGGTTCGAATCCGGCCGTGTCCGCCGAGTGGTCGCTACTGACAAGTCCATATAGGACGAAACGGCCGCTTAGCGCATTCGTGGATGTGTGGTGGCTGTCTGCCCGAGTCTAGCTGTTACAAACTTTCACGAAAACAAACAAATCACTATACTACTTAGTAATACTCGGAAATCGCCTTCCCTCATTACATGCTACCTCAATTGGTGGCGACTGGCAAAGGAACTTGTTGCTCTGGGGGTTAGCGTTGACATGTGTATGTACATAAGTTGAATGACGGTTGAGGTTGTGTTGCTTATACAGGAGTGGGATATAGTTCATGGCGGTTCGTTGCCGTCACGCATGGCTCAGTGACATTAGTTGTTAGCTCATAAGAGTTATGCCGTTATTTCGAAACCGGCAGGATTCGGAGGTTGCGCGACTCTAACAAATCCTAATAAAACAAATGGCCGTCTAGCGCATTTTTGAATGTATGTTGGCTGACTTCCTGTGCGCAGCAGCGAGGAATCTTCACTAAAACCTAACGATCTCATAATAATTACTACTGTTTCGAATCGCAAAAAAATGGGATGCAAGACTTTTGTAAATGTGTAGTCCGCAAATACGCAACTGCTAATCCAGCAAGGTGAAGTCTATGTGTTTAGTATTTCAGTTAGAAATTTGCGAACCACTAAAATTTTTGATTCAATGAGTGTTGGTCTACTAGATTAGAAGATATCAGCAACAGGTTTCATTCTACTTACAAAATGGACGTCAGTACTAGTCGGATAAATATTCAGTGCAAATAAATATCTATACTAATGCTTATTCTTGCAAGACAATGGTCATAAACTGATTAGAAAAATACGATTTTATGATATGCACACCGAGGAGAACCTGTGGCACAAGCAAACAGGTTTTAAGTATATGTGATTTCGTCGGATTCATTTGACAATTGTGATAACTCAACTGACAATCAGGAACTGCGCCAGAAGGCAGTTGTGCCCCTTTAGAGCTCGTCCTTGGTGCACATCCTGAGATCCTCTTCCGATTATCGAACCTATGACTGACATTGGCTTGTGCTAACTATCTCGCAGATTATGTCACTGATCCAGAGAGATGGTAGCCGACCATCACGAACTGTTTTCTAACTGTGATATAGCCTGACCCCTCCTCCACTTCCATGCAGGCACCGACCGTGCAGATGACAGCGGATGGCTTGCCGACGTCGGGTTTCCCACAGAATATTTATGTGCAGTAATACAGGAAAGCTTTATTCATAGGATGCTATATTGTAATAAATGAGCTTACATTGTTCCACACTGATGAGTTGGACGGAGTGTGCAGTAGAATTTGGCTCCAAGTAATAAAGTGCTTTTCGTAATGTTTATGAAAAAATGCAAGCTTGGACCCAAATTATTCGTAACAAAAACAAAAACCGTTGCCCACGTCACTGATGTCATCAATGGGGTGTTTTGGAATATTAGTAGGTTAAGTTCACAACGATGCAATTTCTTGTTCTCTGAATATATCGTCCATGTAAAAGGACCATGCAAGTTCGTTCTATCAAACCGTCTTACTCGATCTCTTGAAATGGAATAGAGAAATAAGGCATAAAAGCAAGACTGAGCACCCAAACGTAGTGTCAAATAAGACTAAAAAACGTACTATGATGCAGGTGTAAACTTTGTTTATTACCGGGCTACGTATATTCATTCATTCATGGATGATGGCATAGATCGTATTGAAGCATCAAGTTATATCCAAAGGACGAGTTACCATTAGGCAAAAATTCGGCCTCTCTTGCTATGGTAAGATGGTCTGGATTGACTTTAATTAGAAGCAGCCCAAAAGTAGTGGGTATCAATCAATTCAGCAAGTAGGATAATGACAAGCATGGGCTGAAATGATGTTGCAGGAAAAACGTTTGTGTGTGAAGTGATATATCTTAGCCGACCGTCGAAGCTGGGTTCATCAGTCAGGAAGGGTATGTCCATAAAGAACGAACTGATCAAGGAATGCAAGTGCATCTTAATTATTTAGGCCCTACATAAGTAAACGTCTGGATATATAAGAGAGACCGAAATTTCAAGGTAAAGGACAAATAGGAAGCATGAAGACCGCGAGGGACCAGGTGCCACATTAATCACAGACGGCTAGACATATAAATAGGCAATCCTATAAACTCGATGCAAAGAGAATAGTTAGCTTGGGAAGCTGGGTAAATATTTAAGCGAACAGTCATGCCATTTCAGCGCATACCTTATGACGAAGATAGTAACTGAGATAATCTACATGGAATTAAAGTGTAGCGTTAATTTTATAGTATATATGTAAATGGTGTGGACGCCCTGTCAGTATCCTAGTCCGTCCTCTTCAGAGCTTAAGTAGTGGTCGTTTGCCCTCTTCCCGTTAAACCAAACCATGGGAGACAACAGGTCTATGGGTCATAAGCTCACAGCTCCATTTGTGTTGAGCACGTACGCCACGCGTTGTCTCTGACGATGCAAGAGCACCTCCGGGTGTTCAATGGTTTGATACTGCCCACCTCAAGCCAGGCAGCTCCTGGTCAAATTGGTTCAAACCTGATACAACCCACCGGCGTGTGGCCACGGTAACAATTTCGTATCCTACTACGGGCGCAAAACATATGTGAATTGCTCCGGATTTCCGAATGTTGCATGTTACGGACCTCAAGCAAACCCCAAACTGTCTCTGCAATCGCATTACTGAGCTGGGTCTGCTACCCACTGATTTGAGGACCAGGCTATTAAGCCAAAGGCTCCGGGCGGAGTTCCTCAAGCAAACCATCGAAGAACAACGAACACCTCGCGTGCGACTGCTCACCAATGCAATCGTATGCCTGCGCGAAGCACTCAGCATCGAGGGCGCAAACTACTGGACCGGAACTCAAGGGAACGTCCTGAGCGACGCACTGCACCGGTCGCGGCGGAACTGGCGCTCTGATGCAACAATATTGGGGGCGCTCAGTGAGACACGGCTAGCTGAGCAAGGTAACTTACATGAAGCAGGTGGTGGCTACACATTCGACGGGATGGACGACGGCGCCACAGCACCACGTGAACATGGCGTCGGATTTGCAATATCTGATCGCCTAAATGGCGAGCTATTAGATGAACCAACAGGCATCAGCGCGACTGATGACTGTTCGACTATGACTCGGATGAGGTAAGTCTGCTACTTTTTTAAGCACGTAGGGCCTAACCATGTGTTATCCTGATGACACGCGTGATCAGTTCTACACTCAGCTATCCTCCGTGATACGGTCTGTGCCGAGGGATGACCGACTATTTCTGCTGGGTGATTTCAACTTGCAATGGGCGTGATGCATCGTTGTGGGCAGATGTTATCGGTCCGCATGGCATTGGTTCAGCGTATTCGAATGGTGACAGGCTGCTCTCACTGTGTGTCACTCACGTCTTGACGATCACGAACACTCGGGTTGCAATGAGTGCGAGTAATATGGCAACTTGGACGCACTCACCTACTGGTCATGCCCACCTGCTTGATTACGTCACCATACCTCAGCGTGATATGTGTGAACTGCGCATAGCACGTGTACTACGTCGAGCTGCTTATGGTACTGATCACAAATTGGTGAGGACCAAACTGTACATATATTTTGTAAATCTAATTTCTGCACCCCCGCTGTGAGCCGGAGTAAACTTATTATTCAAGCCCTCGGTATTGTGGCCAAACGTATTGATCTGGAGAAGGCGAGCGTGCTTGATGAGAACAATGCGTCGATTGGCGCTTTTGTGTGTGAGAAAAATGCAGAGTTTGCTGCGCATGTCGCACACCCCTAATTATTTGAGGCAGAATAGTCAGCTTGGCAAAATTCGACGGCGACAGACTAGATAGCTCCGTCTCACGAAAAATGCCTGGTGGACGGAGAAGACGAAGTAGATGGAATGCCATGCCGAACGCCGTCAACACAAGGAATTATCTGACTCCTTGAATGCGATGTATGGACCAAAATTGGAGCCGCTAAGAACGTTGATCAATGCTAGTTCAAGCGCTACCTGCACACAGACTGCAGACAGAATGCAGATGTGACAGAAACTATTTGACTTGAAAAACGCTCCAGAGATCCACTGGTGTGATTTAAACGGACTGAAGCAGAACGAGTTGAAGTCAAGTCTGGCAGATACGCAGACGCTGGATGAGACGCAGACAGCACTTGTTCAGCTGCGAAACAGCAAGCGTGCCGGAGCAGACGGGATCCCGCCTGAAGTAGTGCTAAACTGCGGAGCCGCGTTTGCGACTGCTCCGCACCACTTGGTGCAACGCGTGTGGATTAAGGACGAGGTGCCTAGTGAACTGAAGTATGCTCTTGTGCTACCAAAATACAAGGGTAAAGAGAGCAAGCAATGTTGCACGAAATATCGTGGTATCAACTTGCCGAGTATTGTGGGCAAGGTGATTTCCCGAATTTTGCTCAACCGCCTCGTCAGTCAGGTTGTGGAACCTGACGGGCGGAAGGGCGGTGTGGATTCCGCTCGGGTTGCAGCACTATAACTACGGTGCATGCGGCTCATCAGTTGCAGGCAAAGTGCAGAGAACGACACCAGCCGTTGCTCTCGCTCTTTTGTTGATGTCACCAAGACATTTGATACGGTGAACCGCCAGGCATTGTGGCTGGTGTTGAGTAAGTTTAGTTGCCTGCGTAAGTTTGTAAGTTTAACTGAATGTCTGCACATTGGTATGCGAACAAGGGTGCAGCTGAGTGGAGAGACCTCAGATGAGTTTTCAGTTGTCTCTTGTGTGAAGCAAGGTTGTCTTAGCCCCTGCCTTGTTTATTATATATCTTCATGCATTGATGTCCTGTGCTTTGGATGCCGCTTGTGCTTATGATATTCGTGTTGAGCACTGTATTGACAGTGGGCTCCTGAACATCCGTCGTTACGGTGCGCGAACTCTAGTCCGTGAGACAACTATCCGTATGTTACCGTTTGCTGACGACTGTGCGTTGTTTGCACACAGCGCGGATGAGTTGCAGCACATGATTAGTGCTCTGGCTTCGACAGCGGCCAAATCCGGGCTCACCATCAACACAAGCAAAACAGTCTGTCTCTCTCAGCCTTCACCGGAGGTGCAAGCTACAATATTGCCGCGAATCAGCATTGGTGCTGAAGTATTGGAAACCACCTCCCGCTTCAGATACCTTGGGAGTGTGATGTCGACTGACCAGCAGCTACACGTTGAGTTGCGTAATCGCGTGTCGAAGGCAGCGGCGGCACTCAGGAAGCTTGAGTACCGAGTGTGGAACAACCATCAGCTTAGCATTGGCACAAAGCTGATGGTGTACAAATCCATGGTACTGTCCGTTCTTCTATAAAGCAGTGAAACGTGAACGATGTACCGTCGGGATGTGCGCTATCTCGAGCGATTCCATCAGCAGTGTCTGCAACGAACTTTGCGCATCGGTTCGGGCGCCAGAGTTGCAGACACGGAAGTGTTGCGCCGAAGTGAGATGTATGCAGTGGACTGCGCACATTGCTGAGAAACCCTGGTGACTCGGTCATGCAAACCGTATGGAATAGGCGCGGATACCGAAACAACTATTATGTGCTCAGCTGAGTGTTAAGAAGAGGCATGGGGGAAAACCAAAGTTACGTTACCAGGGCATGATCAAATGAGCCTCTCACTTTCTGATCTTGATTGCAGGTCATGGGAATCGGAAGCGGTTGATCGGAGTGTATGACGCGATCTGATCATGAGGCCGTGGCCTAGGTGTAGGAGAGAGACCTCATGCATGCGGAGAAGAAGCTCAATAGAGAAGCAGGAGCGTTGTACTGCATCGACGTCGAGCGCATGGTCCTGTAGCACATGCGGTCGCGAGTGCTTGAGTCAGGCGGGCCTGGTGTGCCATGAGCGAGGCCACACCGAGCGAGCACCGAAGCGACTACGGGTCCTGCAGGGAAGGTAGACAGAACCGGCGCAGAGTGTGTAGGTAGCTGCATTCGATTTACTACCCTCCTGCTTGCATACTGGATCTTTATTTCAGGTGGTGTGTGTGCGATATTGTCTCATTATTACCTACGTGTTGTATCTTCCATTAAATTGCACACGTCAAATAAGATAAATGTATTTGATTTTGTTAACATATTCGTGTTTGTGGCAATTTCCTAAAATATATTTTATGACGACTTGCAACTATAGCGGATATTTTGGCAACCAATTTAGTTCACATGCTCTTTTATCAAAGAGCTATGTCGGCATATCTGCATGCATTATTCAGTTTATATTATTTGTTAATGTCCTTTCGAGTGATTGGCTGTTGCTTGATATCCCCGATGTGGTTGCGCTTGATGTGTCCGTTGACAAGTTGCCTACCAGTCTATTACCCACTACCTCGTACATACTGGCTCCAGGAGGCAGTTGGTCGTTGCTGGAGGGGACGGGACACAAGATACTTGTGACTGTGTTAGTTCGAAGAATGGTTCCATGCACTCAGTGTCAGGCGTACTACGTTCCAGTCACCGCCTTTTGTGCCCTTGGTTCCCCAAATACGGCGTGCTTGTGAGTACCTTTGATGGAGTGTGTTCCGGCTCCGTTGATGAAACGTGTCTCCCATCCACATGCCTCCCGGTCTTATTCTTTCGGTTGTACATTACATATTAGGTGTGTGGTTGGAGCTGTGGGTGGTGCGGCGCAAGCCAACTATGGTCCCTCTGTACGCGCAGGCCCTGTTTCTGGCCACATTGAGATTAGGCAAATCCGAAACCGGAAACCCCCAACCATATATAGTAAGTGTCATTCCATATGCTGGCCCAAAATTGTTAAAATCTGAATGTCCTAGTAACTCTAAGGTGTGTAACAACCATATTTCCCGAAAGCAAAGCGCTGCATTTTCACTTTGAATTGAAAGGAATTTGTGTAGACAAAGCTGTATGTCATTGCCTTGTAAAGGAATGGTTAATATTCCTCGAAAACGGGAGTGTAGCTAAGGAACCTAAGCATTTAGGTATAACATATATTAAAGCCATGGAATTAGAAGTAAAGTTTATCAGAAAATGTTGTATGGAGAGGATTCATTATCAAGCGGGTGTGTGTGAAATCCTGTGCATTTAGGGTACTTCAACTTATACTTGTTCCAAATTAACAGAGGAACTAGCGGTTTGTCATTGTAATTCAGGAAGGCCAGCCACGGAGACAATGAATCAGTTGGCGTAAGCGATTATCATAACGGTAATCACATACTTTATTAAAAAAGCGTCTCTGTTTAATTATGTAATCTACGCAAAATTGCCATCACAATGCAGGGTAACAGTAGGAGTAAAATTCTGTTATATTAGGAATTGGCAATTTCCTACGGTTTAGAAAATAGAAATCGCACCTGCATCACAGTTCCCAATTTCTTACCTGCCTGGTCGGAAAATGTGCACAAGCCAGTGACGAAACCATGGAACAATGGTACAACGAAGGAATGGTTTTATATGGTTAACTACGCTAAAGCTTAAAGGTTCCATAGGATGGTCATGATGAAAGTTCAAAACATGAAAGAATCGTCAGCAAGAATTGTTTACACCTGTGGACTAATTGGAGTATACATAGTATAAACTGGTAATCCAAGGTATTTAGTAAAGAATGACGTCAAATCAGTCGTTCGTAACAAATCCCATCGTTTTCTGGTGAAAACACATAGCGGTAAATACGGTGGAACGTAACCTACCAGCGTGGGAGCACAGATGGCAGACTACGAAATGCATTCCATCATTTGCGACCGTGTACTGAAAAATATTTCCGACGGCATTTCAAACGGTTGTACTGCGCTGTCAGCTTGAGATGGTAGCCTATCAAACTATTGTTGTGACTGAAATCTAGCAAATGACGGCACGTGTGGTTCCGGGTGTGCAGATCTCCACACTTGTCCACGTTTAAACGAACTAAATCCTGGTTTGACCATGCCTGTACCCTATCCAGATCAGTTGGAATCACTGTGATATCATCTAGTCTATTGACTGCACTCCATACTTTAATGTCATGGGAATAAATCAGGCAGTTAGAGCTTATGGTGATTGTATGATCGTTGAAGGTCGTCAAAAATAACTGCGGTTCTAGCACCTACCACTGTGGAACACCGAATACAACTGGGGTTGTAGCTGACAAGTTACGCATTCGTACATCCAAGCACCGGTGTATAAGAAAGCTTCTGATCTACCCCAGGATAGGAACAGCAATACCAAATGTGTGTAGTTTGTAGAGCAGGGTTCATGGTCTAAGCTCTCGAACGCTTGTGACTATATCAACCTCTGTGCCAGAGACTACTGGCTCGGTCCAGCTGGCTGGTGTTACTAGACGATTGGCGGTGCATGATCGATTTCGTCATAAGTCACGCTGTTCAGGTGCTAGGCAGTTGAATTTTTTAATTTCACCTGTTGCATAACAGAAATAAAAACGTACATGGCTTTTGTAGTTATCATTAGTAAGGTGACGGGATGGCAATTCGTTGGATCGGGCCGATTATCAACCCTGTGAATAGAAGTGAACATCACTTGTCTTTACATCACTAGCATGGACATCTCTCAAAATATTGTAGTAAGAATTCAGACAAAGGTTCGCCGAAGCTCTCTCCTACGGTCGCCAGCGACTTTTGGGTATACTATCGGTTACAGGAGAGCTGTGCATGCAAATACTCAACAGATTTTATATAGCATCTGCTATGAAGTATAGGTGAGTGAGTTTTGGGGATGAGAACACCCTTGCTATGGGGTTCGGTAGCAAGTGATCGCACGGAGATTTTGCAGAATATTGCAGCCGCACAATACTCACCGCCTACTTCGATATCAGAGTGGCTCCAACCGATGTTTGAAGATGAGAAATTCCCCATTTAATCTTACGTGGACTTTACAATTTGATGTAGAAGCTTCTCCTTGTAGGTCATACGTATCGCCAATTTAAGCTGATCCGCCATTTTTCATAGCGACCAAGCTGATTGTATGGTTTGCCTTGGTTTGCATAAGATATTCAGGTCTAGGTGCTTACAGAGTTTGCAGTCATTCCACGTGCAGTTTAGAAGCAGGATACGTGCCCTTCTTTACACAAAGGAGACCACAATTCTGGGATGGAAGATGTTAATCGCTGATAAATCGACACACAGAATGTTATACTTACTGGCGAAATGCTTCCATGCGCTAGCCTGTGCCTCATCTGCCAGAATGGTCCAATTGGTTGTCTTACCTGTTCGAGCTAATATTTCTTAGCATACATACTTTCAGGTTGCGTTGTCAATTCCCGCGGAATATTCTGCACAGCAATGGTATTCGTAGGGTAGTGCTGCATGATCGTTTCGGCCACATGCGACGTCGACGATAACCCTCTCGACTATCAGTTCTTCATAGCTGGATATCCAGTCCATTATGAATTTCTGATACTTTTCTCGGGTTCATTTGTGAGTGTTGATGTGGACATACAGCGGGAAATTGGAGACTAACTCTTGCAATTCCATATACGACTGCTCCCTCGGCACGAATCAGGATTCCAGGAGTAAATGTTGATATCGGCAGTCATAAGAATGTGGTTGTAATTCATGGTTATAAGCTGCCTTAGTTCGGATGCCAGAAATAAGTCAATCTCGTGCGTTGTGCAGGAAGAAAGGAAAACGACGGCCACCACGCAGGTGTCGTTCCTTTTCAAACGCGGACGGCACAAAATGTAATCTTTTACAGTGTTCACCGAATCCTCTATGGGCTTACATTGTGGATCTCTGTGGAAGAGCAGACTTGCCGGGTTAGCCGGGCAGAACAACGAGCATGCCTAGCTGTGCGATCTCGGTATCAGTTTCATCTGGCGTAACATTGTCTCGGGTTTAGCGATAAGGTCACAGGCGTTATATCTTTGAGGCAGCTGCAAATCAAAAAGTTTACTCAGTAAGCCTTGTGCGTTAGTTTGCATGCAGAAAAGCTTCTTGTGTGTCAGAAGCTTTTGACTAGAGGCATATTAAAGATGTGAATTTGTGCCGACTGATGAGAGGACGACATCTACTCGCATTTTCAGTTGTTTGCCAAATCTCGATAGGAAAACAATCGGAATTTGGTCTCCCTTGCACCCTCGGTACGTAGCTCATCGGTACATTTCTTGATACTAAAGGGTCAGTGTGCAGACCTTTCTGAACCACTGTAGTGATTAGCTTTAGTCGCGCGTGGTGTCGTATTAACTAGGACAGCCAGGGGCTGAGGTTCACTAATTGTCATCTTCAGTCATAGTTCTGTAGGGTGGATGTTGCGTAGTATCTTCCAACTGCTGAATAAATTTGCCACCATCTGTTGTGACTGTACCATTAGTTTCAGGATCCACGGGCTATTTCCTTTCTAGTCTGGCGACGCAGGTAACAGTGTAATCGACTGAAGTATGACAGCATTAGCACAAATCCCTTCACGAATATAACACCATTCTTCCATGTAATGAGCATGGGATCCTTCGTCGCTAGAAGCCGGTAGCTCGCGCACGCCGTGAATGAAAATGACTATATTGCTTCTCTCGGTCATATGCATTATTTCTGTCGATCCGGCATTCACCCCATGGAATAATCAAATTTTGTGAATCTCACTGTATTTAGTCCACAAGCAATAAGCAGACAAAAGCACAATCTCAACAACTCTTACTCGCATTAGCCGGGACTCATCAGAAAGAAACGAAGTTGGATATGTAGTGTTGCGTATGATGTTAGTCGGTATAACTTAAACTCCGAGTGAATCACAAAGACAATTTCAGTGCTTCAAATCATCCTGGTGTTTACCCCTTAAAGATCTTGTCTTGGACTCAGGGACGTTAGTGCATATAATTTTCTAGGCTTCGCAGTTTCGCCTGGTGTTCGGTGATGTGATAGGCACGGTTATCGAGGGATTTAGTGATTGCTCAGCAGGTTTCACCTGGTTCTTTCCCCGTTTTACGGCTGCAGTTGGTGAGGCAACTGAGGACACACTTTGGATTTATCGAGTGTTAAAGGTTGTTTAATTGGATCACTTTTTCAACCACTTCCATCTTCTTTGGTTTATCAGAAGGACGGGTGTTACCGAGGTTACACCAGTCGCTACATTGGATAATAACGGGTAGGCGGTGGAGCTAGACTAGCTTGAATCTTTCGCGATGACGGCTTTTCAAAGCATTCGACTGCATATTTCATTGCATTCTTCTGCAAAAGCTGCACGCATACGGATCTGGAAACCCTGTCCTTGGAAGGATCAGAATCTTTCTCTTTCAGCAACGCTCATAAGTTCCAGTTCGAGATACTATTTCTGATCCTATTGGTGTGGAATCCGGTGCTCCATAAGGGTCTGTGTTACGCCCGCGTTTGTTCTTATTCTTCATTACCGACCTTGCGAGTGTCATCAAGTCAAATTTCTCGCTTTTTGCCCATATCAATAAATGGCGGGCTATCGACTCTCATGCACATGACGATAAGTTGCAACGGGACTTAGACTGCGCTTTTGAATGTTCAGAGGTGAATCTACTCCCGTTTAATGCGGTCAATTGCAAAACCGTGTATGTCCGCCACAAGCCCACGTAGCATATAAGCTTGGAGACGACATACTGAAAACCGCCTCACAAGAGCGAGATCTTGGGGTGGTGATCCACGACGGCATCGGCTGTTCGGATTTGTCGTTAAAGGCGTCCAAAGTCGGCGAACCAACATGTTAGTATTTAACGGAGGGCCCTCGGAAGATTCGATCACTCTATCTTCCCCCAACATCTGAATACATATGTGAGGTCCTATGTAGGGTACGTAATCAAGGTTTGGCAAAACTGCTTAAAACGCAAATTCGTATCAATTGAGATAGCACAGCGAGGAGCAACGAAAGATGTGAAACGATTTTCCCAACTGCAATACCATAGTCGACTGAAAGCCCTGGGAGTGCACAATGGAAGATATTGTCGTCAACGGATTACCATCTCTTGGTGTTTCAACTTTTGAAAGACTCCGGTCACGGTTGTCTCCACCTCCTGAAGATTCTCTGCAACAGAGAATTGATGGGTCCTAATTTGAAAATTGCCACTTAACACAGTCGACTTGAGTGCCCCCTGAATTATATTTCACTTCGATTTTGTCAACCGTGGGAATACCTCTGAATTTTGCCATTTTCGAGCCCATGCTACCCATTTTAAAACTTCTCGGCCTTGCTTTACATTACTTGATTCGTTTATTATTCATTAAATATGAACAAGATGCAGACTATGATTATGCTAACCAACACCAAGGGATCGGTGTACACGGATATACCTATGTGGTAACGTGGATAATATGGTGAGTCCACAGAGACCTTTTCCATTTTTGTGTAACCTCCTTGCACTAACCTCATTCCCATAAACCACTCCACGGGACTTGTCAAGCCTCGGCTTTTTTATCCGTAATATACCGTTGTTCGAATTTTTCACTGGTTTGTGGATCTAAAGGTTTCTAGTACCGCGTGACCGTACAAAGGTCTGCCCATTCCTTTTTGTTTCAAAGTCGCAATAAGAGGAGACTTATGACATGCGACTTGTGCTATCGTCGCCCCTTGCAAAGAGATATTTGCAGGTACACGCTATTCAATTTCGCTGACTAGACTGTCGTACGTCCGTGTTAATTCAAGCACGCATTTACAAATGGAACCGCTGTATACCTAGGAAGGAACCAAACTGAGCCCGGCGTAGTATATTTCTTTACTTTGGTTTTGACAGATTGGGACGTACTTCGAATACGGCCGGCTAATACAGTTTGTATGTGTCAAGACTAAATTTACTACCTTTGCCTATATTTGTGTAGCAGAACATACTGTGTTTCGAGTTTCCGGCGTTGTTTCCGAGATGACAGAATAGCCGCTACCCTGCTTGCGGGTTCCTGAGGCATCACCATCGCCTAGTATTTGATCGCTGATCGTCAAGACACGAGCAGCTTGCTGAGTCATCGTCCTTTGTGTATTCAGTCCGTAGGTCATACGATCGCGGGTAATGAATTTGATGTAGGCAATTATCATGCTTGCCAATTCGGTCGGTCGCACAGGCTGAAGTTAGGAGCGGCGAAAGTTGACGCTTGCTTCCGTAAGGCTTCTACAGTGGGAAGGTTTTTCTCACTGTAACTATAACAACTTAGACGGAATGCGACGAATGAAAGAATGATCTAAATCTGTGTGACTTCTCTGTCGAACCAAGTAAAAACCCTTGGTCGGTGATGGAAGCTGCGCGAAATTTCACGAGTGAAGTAACAGGAAATGTTGCCCAAATTTGTAAATCCGGTAAAAGCAATCTCCGCTCTGAATTAGTTAATAGAGAATGCTTTCAGTAGATGGGTCTCGTCTAACAAAGACGATTAAGTGTATATCTAGCAAAGTGCGACAACATGTCAAGTAGACAATAAGAAAATACCTTCACCAGACGGGTCAGCAACTGCGCACAATGGTATAAGAAGGATAAAATGCCCACGCTTGACAAGTCACGTGGGATGGTTTAATGAATATGCTAAGTTCAAGAAAGAAATTACGCTAAAGCGAAACACGCATATGTACACTAAATATCGTTTCTGAGTTAACACAAAATTAAATACTTTTACCCCGATTTCGTGAGCACGATATGTGTTTTGTCATCTATCATTGAACATAAGTCAAATCAATTAATGCAGGTGGTGTAGAGCATCGTCGTTTGTTTTATAAAATGAATAACGTGTGCGTGTAAATTACAAAGGTCAAAAGAACTTTCTATGGTTGACAAAGTCAAAAGGAGAAGTAACTCCAGATACATTCCAAGTAATGGATACGGATGGCCAGTTTCTGCGGGTGATCATACAATTTTGTGTTTCAGCATAGTTTCAGGAGATGGTCGTAAACTTGACCGGGATTTTTCATGATCTGAAACGCCATGATGAGGTCGCTCTGTAGAACGCGATATCTTCCGCAGAAAATGTTCATAGCCTTCATTTGCATTTCTTATGGTAGGTAAAACGCGAACTGTGGTGCTTTTTTCAGTTATTTTCGTTTTCCTCCGATCGGATTCCTACGCCCAAAGGTTCAATGTGCGCTTATGTTAGCCCAATACACCATGGAATTTTCTGGGCGGATTTAAGTTTTTAACACCGTTTTTCCAAACTACTCTACGTCGTATCTTCGTTGTTGCATGGCCTGATGATGCACCATCAGTCTGGGCCGCAGCGCACGCACCTATATAGTTTAGAACAAGACGTTTATCTTCAATTACGTGTTACCGTATTTTCATTTTTCCATCTGACATTCGCGTTTTCACGTGCTCAGTCTGTACTCCAGCTCTCGTTCGCACATGGGATGAGGTGATTCTTCTCAAGTAAAGTAAATTCAAAACCTGTTTTATTCACTTTTATCTTCTAAATATTCGGCTAAAACACACGGATTCAGAAAGGTACTAGAATCTAAACAATTATATAGAAGTACCACTGATGCAGATTTGATCAAGAAAGCACAGAAAACGCCATCATGGTTAAGTCTAGAACGAGTAAGTCGGGATCTCGCAGAAGACGCCATGATAACGGATAATCGACCAGCCGTAGGCTTTTGTGCCAACATAACTCAGCTTGAAGTTCTGCCTAATTATGAAGTGATAAACATTCATATAAAGCAGTTGCTCATTTGTTCGCCGAGCTGAGAAATTGTTTTGCAAACGTTTCATCACAATGCAAGCAGCATCATCAGCATGTCGAGTTGTGGAGTGTAATCTCGCTGATTGAATTGTAGATCCGTGATCGGCGTGCAGGTGACATTTAGAAATCTACGGCTTCGATCTGTGTCCCGTGATCTCTACCCATTTTCTTCATGACAAAGGTTCTCGCTCGGGTTGTTCCTATTCAAGCGGCGTCTTATAATTTCTCTAAGTTCTGTCCGTCGGAGGGTTTGTTAAACCCCGTCAATCTTGATATGCATGTTGACTTACAGCAGCCAATATCTTACATGTCAGTTCCTTAGAAACATTCATGTAAAAAAGTATTGCGCTGACAAAAGTAGGCATCGGAATGCCGCTATATTGGAACAAATGCCGTAATTACCTAATGAAACATGAACAATGATATATCACTGGTGCAAAAACATATGCTTGACAAGTCTCTAGGATAGGTAATATGAAAATGCGAAGTAAATTAATCATGGTATATCTAAATCGTCTACCGACGCAACTGCACCGCTGTATAAAGATAGTTGAAAATGGGATTGGAATGTGTACCCTTGGAATAGTTAGCAGTTCACGTACTCCGTGAGAGATAAACAGACAAAAATAACAACGCTCACGCCCGTGCCGCTTCATTTGACCTATGTGAATCGTTAGTCCGGCTTAGGTACATTTAGAATATTCCCAATGAAACGCATGCGTATATCCTAACCGCCAGGTTGCTGAGAGGGCTGCTAAGCATGTAGTTTGATTCGCATTATTTCGTCCTCAGAGTGAATCGGACTATGTCAAGTAATGCGAACGGGAACTTGTTCCATAAATGCGATATTTTAGGGGCAAGAATGACTTGAGTTGGAAAGGCATTCCAAATAGGGGACATCTGGATGGAGGAAACGTTTTGCCGGCTATCAAGTCGACTTTGGTGCGTGGCCAATTTGAGCTGGCGGCCTCTCATTTTGGTATTTCAGCTCAGCTACAACAGCTTGCGACGAGGATGACATGGGTTCAGTCAGTATCCAGTAAACCTTGATGACAGCTCCTCCTTGACGTCGATATTCACCACTGTACAATATCCGTGTCTGCAAGGTTAGCTGATATGGGAGGGGCAGCAATCCTCTGCTGAGTTCGGTCCAGAAAATCAACTCACAATGAATACTCAGAAGACCAGAGTTAATAACAGGAGCCTAGTACTTCCGGGGGGGAAGAACAAGGCAACGAAAAATCAAAGGAACAAAACACAACAAACAGAGGAGGCCCTTAGACGAGAAGCGTGGAAAATATACTACGAACGTTTGCGTAAGTTTCATTTACATCAAGACTCTACATTAACCCATAGATCAGTACCACACCTAGGTGCTTCGTTAATGTAGCAGTGTAATCCAACGCCGAAACATACAGCTTCGGAAACTATGTAAGTTGCTGCACCAACCTTGCTTTTTGTATAACAAATACAGTGTATTGCCTCAGATGAGGTAAATTAGACCAAATATTGAGATCGTTCAGATGATATTGAAGCCAGAGTGAGGAATCGACGGTTGCATGATTAATGCCCAGGACAATATCGTCGGCATAATTAGGTAGGTCTGCATCTGTGGGGACTATTATTGCGCTAAAGTAAATAAGCAATTAAAAAGCAAAAGTATTCCTCCTTGAAAAACCGTTCTTGGTGATTAGTGGGGATGAGCATCTGCCACTGAGTTGGGTAATCTTAGTGGATCTTGACAAATACGCTTTGAGGAATTTGAAGATAATGGAATGTTTTCTCTTTGGCTGAGTAATTCTTTTAGCCGCAATTCGCAATTTACACAGTAGAAGGCGTTGCCATACTCAAATAAACACCTATGGGTTGGTTTTGTTTGTTCTCAATTAATGATTTTACAAAATGCACGAGGCAGGACGCTGCATCTAGGGTAGACTGTGAAATACCGTTAGCACATTGAAAGTGGTCCATTCGAGAGAGTTTGGGATAGCATCATTTCAAAAACGATTTTCTGCAAAATATTTAAGGTAAAATAATTTCAAGTGATAGTTTATATATGTAGGGCCTCTTTTGCATGCATGTGATTTTGACACTTCCACGGCAGAAAGATACTTTGTGCTGCTGCAAACCCATTGTGTATACAGGCACAAGAAGCGTTGCAAAAATATCAGCAAATTTTTAATAAGATTGGGAAATTCATCCAGACTGCTAGCTTCATCAAAAAGTAGGCGTTTAAGGGTATTATTCACAGTTGCACACTCGAATGGAGGCAATGATTTCAAGGACCCCAGAACTTCGGAATAGGAAGGCTTTGGGGCTACAGCAGTATCACCGGAGCATAACACCCCGATCAATTACTCTAGCGTTGCGTTGAAAAATGCATAAAATTTTGCTCGTTTTTGCTCAATTTTGCCTTAGTCAAATAGTTAGCAAACTAGAAGTTCAAAATATATGATTAGTTGGCCTCATTTTCCTTCGAATAATTAGCTCACGTAATCCACCCGCACAAACAAACTGGTATTTTCACCATTTGATGAGCCGTAAATCACGCATATTTAAAGTAAAAAATAAGTTCCAGTTTGCCATCTACGTGTACGCTAAAGGGGTAGTATTACAGGATGAAAAACATAACAAAAGATCGGAAGGCGGATCAGCTCTGTTAGTCATCAAAGTGACAACAGGGAATTCAAAAGCGTATGTAAACAAAACGTTCCTCCATACTGCTACGCCATTCAGTTAACACCATAGGGGAATTAATTCACCAAGCTTTTATGGTTGGGACGTTAATTGGTCTTTTAGTAAAAAGGTAAACATTCCCAGTCGCCAAAACATCGCACTAGATCGACCCAACTACATGAGTGCACCATAAACTTCACCAAACAATAATATTTCTGTTTTTGCTTTTTTTTTACTAAGCAAAATATGCAGATTCTGTTTCGCACGGTATCGAACATTATGTCTGTTAAGCTCATCATTCATATTAATCAAAACTAAATACCACACAGTTTGTTGGTAAAACTTTCAGGTATCTGAATTCGTTAAATAAGGCCATCTTCTATTAAGCGATGGTTGAATTCTAAACTATGGATAGAAGTTTCACTGTTTTAAAATTTGACACATGATTGACTTCGGGTTACCTAACTCCATACATTTACACACGTTTCAGACAGAACCATGCCTTTCTCTTTCACTGTTACAATTGGGCACCTTAAACGCGGATTGACCATGGCACTACCACTTACCTTATATTTCCCAATCACCTAAGCCACCGTTGAAAAACAATTTGAACTCACCTTGAATAACACATTTAATCAATTTTCTATCTTTGGATACGACCATCCTTCACGTCAACTGATAATTACCAGGTTAACCCGTAGGTTCTTTTATCAAGCCATATTTAACCTATAAAGAAAACGTATTAGTAATTTTACATTTTGTACCTTAGATCAACTGAACGTAAAAATAACTAATTGACCTGCGTCTTGACTTTCCGTACACGCTGGTATAAACATTCCATCCTGTCATCAGTAGAGGTGAAAAGCAGTAGACGTGTCATCGAGCAGTGGTGAAAGTGATGTTTCCTTACCATGAATACAAACGATTTTGCGAACAATGTTGTGCGTTTGGTTACTCGAAAATAGACACTATGTTAATAATACCCTGTCAGGGGACTGTAGATATTTTCCATGATAATTAAACCTTTTGTTTTCAGGTTTTAGAAATCGCATTGCATAGACTCCTCAATTCAGGTATGAGGATCGGTTTGAAACCCTTGGACAATAAACGTTCGAAGTCCTGAACGATATTAGTTTGTTTATCATATAATTTGGTAGAAATATACCGCCAGGCTTGATTGAACATTTTCACGCTAACTCACATGCGAAATCGGTTCACAGGTATAATTCCCCATTTCTTTACTTCTGTAAGTTTTGAGATGGAATAGATGCTATAGCAGACAAATGCTTCGCCCACAATATTTTGCTACACTATTTAGGATATAGAATTTGTGAGTTCTGGAGAGTAACCCTTGTATAATGCGGTTAGTAGTTTGCATGACACTGCGTAATAGGTTGCAATATAAATCACAGTTAACTTGAAAGTTGAGATGGCCTGATTCAATGACATAAGCTGCAGGCGATTTGGCACAATATGGTAGGAGTTATGAGATGGATCGCTTAGAGATTATCGAGGGATTACGCACCGCTGACGAGTCTCACAGGCAGAAACAATCTTCCGGCGAATTTGCGCATTTGTAGATAGATTATAGAATATGTTTGTCACTGTGATAAAGAAATAAAAGCATCCACTCTATGCATTATTTGTTAGTCTTTTTGTTTTTCCTGATTGCCCACTATTCCAAAGTATAAAAACGCCTTGTTTTGTGTTCATTATAAGAAATGCTCTTAACAAGATGTCATCCATCGCGAGTATCCGTTGTGAACAAACGGATTCATGACAATGCATAATGAATTTTGATAAACCGAAATACTCATCTTGCAATTCTTTTAAAACCTTACGTTTTAATACAAATTAATTCGAAATAAACAGACAGCATTAAAATTGTGTGGTAAAGTTGTTATAACTTAGATTTTGCCATTAATTAGATTCCCTTAATAGGCAATAAATACACATTTTAAATATATTTCTAAAAGCGGAAATGTGTGAGGAATAACTACTCACCAATTTTGCAAATCTAGTGATTCATTGACATCACGCTTCGTTACTAGCGCTTTGCTTACTGAAGCACTTCAGGCAGGTATCGGTTCAATTGCTAGAACGGAACGACATTATCTGCTGACAGGTATAAGCAACACAGTCAACATGAGTGTGAGTTTCTCTCATCTACTACGAAACCGGCAGATGTCAACATTTCCGGCGACGTATGGCGCGCGTCGAGAACTGACTTATCTATTTCATTATATGACGCCACCGGAGCTGAAGTACGAGAATCCACACATTTGACTCGGAAAAATATTACGCTTAAAGCACAATGTTTAATAAAGTTTAAGCCTAGAAAATCCAATAATTATTAGCTAACGTGTTACTCCAGTAAATATCTACACTTTCACACAAACAAGGGAGAGAATACCAGGCAACGTATTTCCGTTGTGAAAAACAGTTGACACGTCTGCGTTCGAAATGCGACAATTTTTTGCTCAAGCAAAAACACTAGTCCACTCGTTAGGCATTCTCCATATTTGTTCTTTAGTATAAAAGATGAGTGTTTTGCAAACGTTAGCATAAAATTTTAGTTGAATTGTATGCATATGATTAGTAACCGGCAAGATTTTCATCGTGGCTTTAATTTGGTTATTTGATTGATAATTCTTATATATATGGAGTGACATTCCAGTTAAAATGAACATTCGTCGCTTCGAACATGTGGATGTAGACGTTGCCGCCTGGTAAACTACACTCTACAACAACTCAAAGAGTAAGATAATCCGGGGGGGCAGACCAAAGCTTTAGCGTTGCATTCACAAACCGACAGTCATTTTCTGACCGCTGCAAGCATATACGTAATCGTTTGTGGGGTGCGATTTCACGAGAGATCAACGCCAAGCATATCTTTGGTGTAGTGTTTTCCAGCTAGTTTAAAGAGTGCCGATTTACGACACATTTTTTTCAGGTACAACATAATGAACTAAGAAAGGATTTTATATTGTAGGGCGTAAATTGGAAACGATTTTACACAGGAGATCATAGACAATTTTGTTAGCCACATAGCAACTAGCGCCTAACGGCAGTGCGGCTTCGTGAGTTGAACTAACATCGCCTAAGCATGTAAGCATCAGGTAGTTGCATTTCTAGATTACTGATATAAAAACTAGCCAGCATAATGACATAGGCCAGCCAGCATCACGCCGATGAAGACTGACCTAAAAAGCGGTGACTCTGAAAAAGAAGACGACACACATTGTGCAATGGTAAAGACGAATCAGAGTAGTTTGTTACGAAAAATCTGAACATTCATTAGCCATAGTACACACTAACTATATTGGAAGTCCATTCAGTAAACACTTCGCCTTTAGGTTACCTTGTGCATTGTCAGCTCTGAGTATTCTAATTTCATAAATTGATCAGAAAAGGAAGAAGGGGTGTCAAGAAAAAAACAGTTTACCAAAATATTTGCTTTCTCTACCATCATATCAGGTGAGCTGACGGTGCGAAAAAAATTAATATTAATCAGTATCAGAAATCAGATCAGTTTGAAGAATTCCTTTCGGTAAATTCTCATCGGACCCAAACGCTTACAGAACGCTGATTATAGGCAAAGTGTCAACTCGGGCTGGAATGGACTTCTGAACTGTTTGAATGATCAAATCGATAACGTGAGACAGAGATAGAGATGGCAAACCAAGTAAACTAAATAAGCATCTATACGCAAAGCTCAGTAGTCCAAAGTAATTAAGCAGGTAAGATAACGGCCAAATAATTAACTAACAGTGTCCGTTGGCCCAGGTGGTAGTAGCGGCCCTGTAAATCGTTTTTGTACACATAATTCCGGCTTCAAATGGTGAATGTAGATAGCTTCGTTGATGGATTAAATCTTTTTGCGGAATTCTTGTGAGAAGTGTCCAGGTGGTGAGTAGATGATTTTGAGGTATTTCTCTGAAGCTGTGTGGCCAAATTCAAGGAGGTGCGACATGAGTTAGCTGTCAATAGACCACATTTCGCATAATTTTTATCCTCGGAATTCGCCTTTTCGTATTTCATTAAAGCATATTCTTTGAAGAAATGTGCGTGCCTAACATGATAACCTTATCGATGGGTTCGCTTGCGGATGGCAATCTACGACTTCTCTTATTCAAGCAAATCTTAAATCAAGATCTCTTCACCAGCAAAAGAAAAGCAGGAAATCCCTGCTTCCCATCGGTGACTCCGAAATTTAATCATTAAATATTATTATGTTGGACTAGGCCACGCAGTTTAAATCATTGGGTGGCTTAATCAGTGCTAAGTAATAGATAAGTGGGCCTTCTAGTCCATTAAATAAGTCGCTTAATTTTGTTGAAAATAAATTCCTCTTGGCTGGTGAGCAAAACCCAGCCAGTATTTTAGCCAGTCGACTTACAATGGCTAGTGTCATTCGGTCCGGATTAGTCTGTCCCCTAGGACTCTATAGGAGAGCGACAGGACAATTGCCTCTACCAAGGATACATAGGTAGCAGGCGCTGCACCACACGCAGCTCCGTCCCTTAACTAGGTATCTACTAAAACGCGGATGTATAAGATAAGGAGGCATGTGAATGGGAGCCACTATTAATCAATGGAGTCCCCCCAAAACTCGTCAGCAAGTGTAGCGGCAACATTCCAGTTAATCAAATTGGGAAACCATGCGTACCAAAAGAATATGAGTAGGTGGATAGTCCATAGCCCGCTCCACGTTGAACAAAATTAATCTTTGAGCCCAGCACTGCTTCAAAAACCCTTCACCCCTTCTCACCCGGAAACGATTCACAGACAGCTGGATCTAGCAATCCAGGTAGGGTTTGCTAGAGAAGTAGGCGCCTTTTTAAACATCACATACAGTGCAGGCAATTCAGGGATATCAAAAAACCAACGCATCAATGGTAGGAAAAGTACGATATGATATTTGAAAAGAAAAGTGCAAAGGTTAGCAGAAATGAGCAAATAAAATAAAGTAGATTGCCTTAATCCGGATTAAGTAGATCTGTGTGCAGTGTGAGTTATTGCAGCATATTTGCGCGACGAAACTTCTTGTATGCAAGATCATTTCAACTATATAAAATACATTTCCAAAATACATCATTTCCAGCACGTCAACAGCCCCAGTGAGGACTGAAACCCAGAGAATGATTAATGAATGCTTTGAGGCGTTTCGGAAGGTTTCCTACAAAGATAAATACAGCTGGTTTATAAACAAATTTATTGAGTCTTATGATGAGTTTACGTCTCGTTAAATTAATCGCCGATCTTTTTGCAAGTAATGATGGCCAGCTGAAAAGAATTGAGTGTGATGATTGAAGACAGATATAGTAAAATTTTCTTACTTAGGCAGGCTCTTTAATCGGGTTTCACCACCGGATCTTTTAGGCTCAGCAAACATTAAGAATGTTAAACGCTTTACGACAGCTCTAAAATCGCAAGCTGCTCCCGTGAATAACCAATGAACAAAAAAACACAAATATAGTTGGATAATTCATGTATAATTTTCTATTGAAAAATTTTAATAAAGCGAGAAGGAACAACACTTCAACGGGATATCTGAATTTAGATATTTCGAATATTCTCATCAGCTGGTAACATACAATCCGCGGAAAATAGGTGTTGCATTTCAAAAGAAATAATGTTCAATATCACTCAAGTAAAAGTTACAACCATCAAAATATTACCAAGGATATTTAAAGCCAGTCATGATCTGTTTGCAAAAAGTAGGTTTCATTAAACGAATTGCTGAAGATTCTGCAAAATGAAACCAAAGGTTATTTATCTCGAACGATTCGCTAGGGTTAGTAATCAGTGCTTTGCAAGTCCTATTGACTGGTCTAGTGGTTAGCGAATAAATTTGAATGAAGTCGGTTGGAATTTTTAACATCAAGCAAGAGAAGGTATCGTCTGTAATGCTTTAGTCATACACGCCGCGTAGTTCAACAGCGCAGGAAGAAATGTGGCTGGTTGGCCGAAGAACCTCCTCTTGGTGCCAGCGGTGTGGTTAGATCCATTATCGCTCCAGCGAATGGTTCGGCGGCAGTGTTTCAGTACATGATGAAATTCCGTCTGGTAAGCGTCCTCCCAATAAAAGCCGTATATGTCGGTTTGACAACTGCGATATAGCCTATGGGAATCGCCACTAAAATATATGCTGCCTTTGGAACAGCAAGGTTATATTTCTTCCACAGACGTCACACATCCACTTCGAAGGTTTCCTCTTATCTACACCTGCGCTGACAACCAGAGGAAACAAAATAACTCATGGATCGTTACATTAGAAACTTTAGTCAACGTGGCCACACACATGCCTATGTATGCATTTGCTCACCTAGATCCAGTTTGCAATGTTAACTTGTTCCGTATGTGCACAATTACGGATCTTCTTGCAGTATCAGGGTTAATCCTACGCAGGCGTACCTGGCACTGTCAAGAATACGCAATATATTTTTATTTAGTTAACATTTACTCTGATGTTCGTAGGAGTAAACCAGAGCGATGCCGCTGTTACAATATCGAAGTGGTTGAGTACGTTATCAAACCGACTTTTAAATCTGGCTAGCGAAGCTGCAGTTAGGATCCATGCGGGAAGAGCATTCCACGGGTGACGTACGTGAGTGAAAAAGAAATTGATGCAGGCCTCCAGACGGCTGTGATATTCCCATGGTTCCAAGGAGTGACACACAAGTTACCAATTGTTACAGTAACTAGTGACACACATGAGTTGGATCGTGCGGAATCAAGTCGCTCATTATCAGTTCGTCATCAGGTTGACTCACAGTTTGAACACTGGTTACCTTGCCAAGGTTTTATTTACTCTGCTCTTGGTCAGCATTTACATTAGTCTTTTCATTCGTTGGTGTCATGGGCAAACATCAAGGAAAGCAGAGCGATTGCTATGCTATTTGATAAATGCTAAACTCAATCACGACTGTAGAACGTATACCCTATGCCACCACCTTGTGGTGGTCATAGACAGAGCTCCGGAATCTGAAATCTAGTTGTCGTTGAAGGAGTAAGTTTACGGTCCAGCTCCGGTATGGATCAGCAATGTAGACATCTGGAGCTAGAAAGGAGAATCAGATGATATAAACAATCAACTGTTTTTGGAACATTTAAGTTGATCCCGTCAGCATCCTCTTCCAGTTTAGCCTCATATGCCCAACAGCCCCGTGTTATTAGTAACTTCTTCGTGCACGATCCCTGCGAACGGAAGTCAATAGCGCACCAGCGATTTAACATTGATAGATTTCATCAACTCGTAAAGTAAACGAAGGAAACATACGGGACAGAACACGCGTGACTTGTCGCATAGTAAATGAGCACTCTTCTGTCACGGAGGCACACCTATTTCTCTTCAAACGGCGCAGTCATATTTTGCTCACTCTAAATATATTAACTCCCATAGGTTGGTGGGCATATTTTTGCCGACTTATTTCCTTCGGAAAGCGGCTTTGGCCACACATGATTTATTAGTGCGTTTGTTGCTAAAACCGGAAGCGCCAACCGGTTGCTTTCTCACATTTTTCACTGATGTGACAATGCTTTTGATATATATACTTCACGCTATCTGTGGTCATAGTATAACTTCCATAGATCCTTCCTACCGAAGCTACGATGCAATCTGTGCCTTTAATTGTATCCACCCATCACCTGCACTTGTCGCTGACTTCCACCCAATACAAGCTAGTTCAAACGGATTTGCCCCACGGTAGCCAGTGCGGATCAGTAAGCTAACCAACGTTTACTTGTGACCTTCTTGTAACAAACTCACTTAAGGTAAACGACGCAAACATTGCGACGGGGACAAGGAATGCGATGCTCAATATATATCTAGCGCACTTGACCGAACAAGTGCAACTATGGAACTCCATAAACATGATTCCACTTACCTGCAAATCCGGTAAGCCAAAATGTGCACAATGTGTTAGAAGACGCTGTACTTTGTCAAATAATTCCTTGAGTTCCACGTAAGGTATGTTGGTAGCGCAAGAGAGCTAAAATGTACGACATCAACCTAAAGGATGCGCTCTCCTTTTGCTAAACATGCAGAGCAATTCCAATGAACGAACGTATAATACTGCTCATAACTGTGAACCTTAATAAAACAGCTCAGCAGATGACGAGCTTTAGGGGTTTGCCATTAAAATTTAGCAACACTGATCCTTTCCATGACAAACCCCTCAGAGCTTTGTCCCTAAGTCGAACGGTGAAGTCTGTCTTGTCGACAGATCAACCGTACCAACGCCAAATAATACGACAATTACCTATCATTTTGTTGAGTAAGCTACACTATGCGGAACTGCTAGTAACTCATCCCTAAATGCCATAGCTGACGAGTTGGTCACAAGGCCAAAAATCCAGAGCCGTCTAACATACATACCGATCACATTGTTAAGAACGCCGGAAGAGATAGCCTTTCATCTATTATCCGCACCGAGCATGAGCGATGTGAGGTTTTCATGACAGTATTTAGTGCGCACCGAACAATCCAGGTTACCAGCCACAGCACACAAACCCACATTCGTTAAACACAACAATAGTGTGTGCACTAACATTCCAGGGTCCAGACCTAGTACAATAAACAGCGTTGGTATATCGGCGCAACCAGTGGATTTCTAACTGCGATGCCATTGACTTCCTGGTTGAGTCCACTATGCTAATAAGCGTAGCGCGTCATCCAACTTCAGTGCACTTGAACAAACCTAGGCTATTTGAGTAATATTGAACCAAATTGGAAGACAGAGGCCGTACTGGTTCCAGCAGTTCGCCTTCACAGCTCATCGTGCGGGGTACGCACACCATCGGGTAATACTTAAAAAAGCTAGCAAAAGTTAAGGAAAACCATGGCGGACCTTTCACGAACAAAAGCAAAATATGTATTTGTTCATGATGTTCCTGAACTAAGGAATTATTTGGTTGCGAAGTGCAAGCACATGACCAAGAGCAGTGGTGTTACGTTCGCAATGAACTATCCCAGGATGAAGTTACCGCAAGATCATTTACGAGGATTCCTTTATTTGCGTTTCATAAGTAGTCGAAGTGTTAGTATAATCGAAGGAATTAAGAAATTCCTATTTGATAGCCGGTTGAAGCACTGTTCTTGTTTATCAACGGGATATAGGCCTGATGTAGGAGGCTCACGGTCACGAGTGGAAAGCACCTAGTTGAAACCTACAACATCAATATCACTTTCACAGCCTTGCATTGTAATAGAAACATTAATGCCCTCGACTCCTGACAGGACAGAGAAACGCACGAGAGAATACCACAATCTGGAACGTTCTGCGCTACCATGCAAACTGACCAGCAACCAAGCACTAATGATTTATGCAAAAACAAAAAATTAGCGGCTGACCGACGAACGGTCGGCTTAGTAATAAGCACAGATTTTATGTTTATCAGCTCCATGCTAACATATACTACAATATATATAGCATTCATACTGACGCATAAGCCCTTCTCAGCAAGCTGACAGGGCTTATTTTTTACCAGTTTTCAACCTCTAATTCTTGGCTCTCCTCCAACATGCTTTGCTAGGCATTTATCTTCTAATTTCAATTCGCATATGAACCTGCAGCGTCATTCCTCTCCTGTCGACAAGCCCATGTTCAACGAAGCGGTCCATTCCAGTTCACCGGCTTCTATTTGGAGTCCTCGATTCTCCTTCAGGTTGTTATGCCACAATGTACGCACATTACTACAGATCGGTCAACAGGCAGCAATTGCTCGAACATTGGAGACCCGCTCGATCGATAGCTGCTGCATATCAGGGACCCGCCTGCAAGACTCGAGCTCTGTGCTCAATTTACATTCACATTTAGATGATGCCAACAGCCCTTTCTCTTTGTGACGATCCTATAACGATGCAGCTTCGAGCACCAGCCGAGCCGGTGTTGGTATTGCCTGAGGCCCCGGGCTGAAGCTGCTCTGGTCGACTGGATTCCAATCAGTAGCCGGATGTGTGCGGTCCGACTGGCTGGCTCGTTCAAAGCTTCGAATTCGCACTGACTAATAGGTGTCTATTCATCATCGCTGCCTACGCGCCCACAAACTGTAGCGATGATTCGGTAAAGAACGACATTTATCGTCAAATGACCAAGCTCCTTCGCCACAAAAGTAGCAAGGACACTGTATTGCTGGCTGGGGATCTGAACGCACAAGTAGGAAGTTTGTCCACTGATGGAATTTATCTGGGCGGTCAGCATGGTGTAGGCTCCCGTAACGATAACGGTGAGCGGTTACTTCATTTGTGTGAAGATGCCCGCTTATTTCTTGCGAGCACTGATTACCGACACAGCACCCGCCGGAGAGTGACTTGGCGCCGACCAGCCAGGAACCAACCTTGGACGCAAATCGATCACATTGCTATCAGTTACAGCCAGAGAGGTTGCATCCAGAACTGTTGCTCGATTTGGAGCACATGTGTGGTCACCTACCATGCACTTGTATGTGCTGATCTGCGGATGCGCTTTGGCGGACGCCCACGACGATCCTTTTAGCGCATTGACACCTGCCAACTGAATGCGTATCGAAGTGGGCTGACATGCGGATTGAATAAGCGCTCACTGGAGACAATTGATGAGCAGTAATCACGTGATCGCCGGACCGTACAAGCAACAGGCTAATCCTCATGTGGTGTGTCTAATAACCAACATGGTTATTGGGTATCTTCGCAGTCTCTGGAATTTATCGACTCTCGACGACATATTCCGGCTGGAAGCGAACACAGTGAAACTCGCAAAGAGCTTCAAAGAAGGTTCCGTGCTAGCCTGAAGAGAGACGGCGAACCTTAGTGGTCTCATCGGGCTTCAGAGGTGGAAATGACCGCTGCCCTTGGCAACCATCGAAAATTATTCTGTCTGATCCGGGAAACGGGCAACCGGAGAAGTGTTTAAGTGAAACTTTACGTGAATATAGTGGACATCCTATCCACAATTTGTCAAAACGTCTGGAACGTTGGCCTGAGCATTTTGAAAAACAATTTAAACGGCTAGAATTGTTCTATTCTTCTCCGGCCGGTGACCGCCCAGCTCCATGGGCTGTCTTCTAGCAACCACCCTATTGTTCAAATGTTGAGCGTGAGATCGGACTGTTGAAGTAGAACAAAGATGCGGGACAAGGTGGTCTTCATCCAGCCCTCTACAATTTCGGAGTCTGTGTTCTGATTGATGCTTTACATGAATTTTTAGTAAAACCGTGGGAGCAGGAGACTGTCCCAACCGACTGTAGCCGCTCCGTTATTGTTCCCAATTTCAAAGGCGGCTCGCGTTCAGAATGTGGCAACCAGAGCGGAATCCGTATGATCGCCATCGCCTCCAAATTGTTTGCCTCTATAATCCTTCACAGATTGACTGGCGCTCGTAAAAGCCAGATTCGTGAGCAGCAAGCCGGATTGCGTCAGGGTCGTAGATACATCTACCACATCTTCACTTTGCGTCACTTGTTAGAGCAACGTCACACATATTGGCGGCGCACCGTGGTCGTGTTTCTCGACATCAAAAGTGCCTTCGATGCGGTTGATGGATGTGTTTTGGGACTGTCTACTCAGAAAATGTGTGCCTGAGAAATGGTTAAATATTATCCAAGCTTTATACGCGCGTAGCACGGACAGAGTTTGTTCTTACGGCAAGCTGTCGCCACACTTCAATATGTCCAGCGGTGTGCGATAAGGATGCCCGCTGTCACTTTTCCTCTTCAAATTCCCTATTGACGAAGTCATGGTGATTGTATTTAAAGGACATGAATTGGAAGGTGTGGAGCTACTCGCAGGAGAAAGATTTTTGTATTGGAGTACGCAGACGACATTGCTCTCATCTGTGACGGCTCCCAGCCGTGCCAAGCCGCGCTGGACAGATAAGCACTGGCTGTCAGTCGCATCGGGCTTTTCTTTGCCCCATCGGAATGTAAAGCGTTCCTCTAAAATTGGCAGATATCGTTTATTGTGCTGACACTTAATGGGGATCAACTAGAAGTCGTTTAAGTTTCAAGTACCTTGTAAGTTGTATCAGCGCCCGTGGGATCGAATAAGAGATAACGAACCGTATAGCAAGGCTCGAAGTGCTTTTGCTAACCTTCGCCACCTATGGCGGCGACGCGACATTACACTCGCCCCGAAGGGTAGAGTGTACAATGCAACGGTACGTGCGACCTTACTGTACGGTTGCGAAACCAGGACTCTAAGATCAGCAGACATGCGGAGGATACTTACTTTCGATCACCGGTGCCTTTGCAGTTTGGCTCACATCTGGTAGGAACACCGCGTGAGCAACGAGCGTGTTTGAGGCCTGGTTAACGGCACAGAAAAATGATCTTAACAGATCAGCACCGTCATTTCACGAACCAGGCTCCGACAGCTGGTCCATGTGTTGCGCATACCAGCTCACCGAATTCCACGACGTGCGTTATTTGCTCACCGAGGATGTGGATGGAAGAAGAGGAGGGGTGGCCAAGCGATGACTTGGTCCAGAGGAATGAAGGCCTTCACATCGGAGCTTGCCTTGGTTGGAGCTTTACGACTCTTTGGTTGGGGTCCAAAAGACGGTGAACACGTTTGGCTGGATACACTTGCTGACAAGTAAAGGAGCCGACCTCAGTGGCGTTCCTGCTGTGAGTTTCTTTGTCCCTCCCCATCCCTTTTAGCCTCCCCTCCACCCACGATCTGATTTCGTACCGCAAAACCTAATAATTTTGCTTATTGCCAAGTAGCCGACTGGTAGCTTACCGGAACGCTGCCTATCCGTTGCTGGTAGCTCCGCTCGCATGCAAATGTTGTGTTTATTTTCCTTTTCCTTTATGTAGTGCGGCACAGTAGCTGAGGTGTTTCCCACCTTTAGCTGATGTGTATAGTGAAATGGGATTTCATAATGGTCAAATAGACGTGGTTGCGTAAAATGATCGGGAACACCGAAATGGTACTACCCGGAATTTTCATTCTGCGCAAAGATCAGCCGAAACTAATTCGCTGTGTATTAAGGCAATGGGCTGCATCTTGATCTAATCACTGACTTGAATGTCCAGATTGTGGACGCGAGTTGGGGTCGTCTTCATCTACTAAGTGGTGACAATTGTTTATTAGGCATCGTTTATTGGCCTCCGTCGTCTACTTCAGAAATGGCAATCGCATAGGTTCCACTATGAAATTTGCCTCGCACAGACACGTAGTAACATCCTCCTGGTTCGTGACTTCAATATTCATGCCATATAAACACCAGCATATCTAGATGAGAAATCTAAACTTGGAATTGCACGAGCTAATCATTGGATTACCAATATACAGACACGTCGCCTCTCCCGGTGCATTCGGTAAGACGAACACACCAACTATTTTTGATCACATGTTCACAGACGAGGGGTTAATTATAGGAAATTTCATGATGAATGGCTATTTGGGCCGCAGCGATCATGCAACACTCCTGTTCAACTGCATCTGTTATCCAGATTATTCCATAAACATCGCTGGAGCCTCCCCGCTTGCTAGCGATGACACCGTTCTGACCACAAAAGTTAATGAACCCGGGGCTTAAAATCTGAGTTTGCCTTCTTTCAAGGAATTACCAAAACTCCCGCCGTCAACGCTATCATTTAAAACCCATCATATTACTCACCTAGTGCTGTATGTACTCGTGAAATTTTAAAACCGATATGCCTTACCGCAGTTTTCGGTTCTGCATCGGGGTATTCGTCAAAGCAAATGAAATCAAACCGTACAAATCAGCGATCGTAGCCATTTGTTGTGTGCTTTTAAAATGCTAGTTGGACAAACTTGGCTGAGTGAACCCTAGAGATTTCTTGGGAGAAATGGTTGAAAATCACGTCACAATTCACCGAAACATCGGAGTAAACATTTTCACCATTACTTGAAACCAACATTATTCAAGAGAAGCCAAACTTGAGGATTTATGGCCTTAGTGGAACACATGACGCTTCTACGTAAGCAATGCTGTTGCATAGATTAAGACAGCGTAAGTAGCTTTGAGCAATTAATATATACAGTTGTTTCGTAAAAACAATTTATCACACCGATTGGAACTAGCGAAACAATTTTGTTCAAACCACAGTCTTTTTTACAGATATGTGAATGCACTCCAAAGGTTACAGCATGCAATCGCACCACTCAGTACGATTGGTGGTTAAACACACACAACAAAACGGCGGACAACGCTTCATTGCCAAGTACTGGGCTAATTTTGAAGGATCAACTAGCCTCAAACGTTATACTTGCCTATGTCCCCACACCACCTGTTTTATCCAGCATCACATTCATATCAAAAATGGTTTAAAATAGCTACTATAATTGCGTACACAGAGCTTTCCTGTTGTGCATAACCTTAAGCATAAAACACTGCAGGCAGCAACCATTCACCTAGCCCAGCCAATTGCCGTATTATTTCAGAAACATCCTTCTGATCCTACACTTCTCTCTGCTCTTTCCAAAGTCATGAAAGCGATCATCGTTGTCGTACTGACGAGCTATTTGGAAAACCTAGGCGACGCATTATTAGGATGGGTTGGTAATATACTCCGTGAACAGCAATTCTATGTTAGAGACCGAACATCTGTGCCCGACCGTAATCGCGTGGGGTGCGACCGTCTTGCGGGAGCCATCCCCCAGAAATTTTACTTTTCCGGATGACGTTGAAAGTTGGCCTGCGATGAAGGCAATGGACGACCACAAGATCCTCCATGTGCGGCCTAGATGTGACTTGACATTGTCCGGTGAGGAATTCACTGCCATTAGATGTTGTCAATTGACCCATTATCCACATCCGCCACAGACACGCTTATCTCTAGAATGTTAGGGCATATGATCTGCAGACAAGTCCACAGGAATTTAATCTCGGTGCGCTGGTGCAGGACGACTTCGGTTATTCCAGAGAGTCGGAAACCAAAAGTGGTACCCAGCACGTTGTTAGCTTGCGGATGGCATTCGAAAGTTTGGATTCATTCATCTTCTCTATGATGCTCCAGACCTAGTGCGTTAACACGTCGAATACGTAATCCAGGCTTGCCATTTTGTCTAAACCGTGCCCTTGCAACGCTTGAAACTCACCATAGTCGTGCAGCGACTAAAACACTCGGAATGTTCAGTAGACGCTACAGGTGGCTATATGGAGACAAAAAATAATCTACCAGATAAGAAAAGCACACAGGTACACAATTTGTTACATGCTGCAACTCATCCTGAAATCAACATCACAGGCAATAGCCTGAAACTTAGTCAGTAACACAGTCGGCTTTTCAGTAAGGCTGCACGAACCTCAGCTCAAAGCGATTCCGTGATTGCGCCATACGTAGTCCTCGAACGTTTCGTTGTTTACGCTGTTTATGTGCTCAACAACCGCCTGGACGTCAGGAATTCTATCCGACCGGACGCGTCAGTAGCACCATTTGCCAGCGGAACAGTTTAATCTTTAACACGTTTCTAAAAGAGGATCCGTATATCAAGAGAAATGTATTGGAACCATCATCTATGTTAGTGAAGGATATGTTCACAATGTCCACCGGCATTCTGCTCGCAGTGCAGAAACTGCTTGATGCGATTGGCCAACAACTTCTCTAATGTATGCCTCGGAATTGCGCGTCATTCGTTCAAAATATTTTCTTGCAACTGGTCCAATGTACGCGGCCTAGTTCGGTAAACTCCCCGCTTCAGATAGCCCTTAGAATAAAGTACATTGGTTCAATTCTGGTGACCGAGCTAACCACACCATTAGTCCACCGCCTTCGATCCAATGGTGGCAAATTTGTCAGTGAGGTAATCACGAGGAGTTTTAGCAGAAGGTGCAGGTGCACCATCCTGCTGCCACCAAATGGTACTGTATACCCCTTCTGCCTCCAACTGGAGGAGCACAAACATCTGCAGCATTTCTAAAACGGCGATGCTATGAAAAGTTAAGCCTTTGTTACTTCAAATCAACAACCTGCCGGTCCCCTTCCTGGAAATGAAATATGGGCTCATGATTTTCTGGTTGGTTAATCCGACCCAAACCATCAGTTTCACACTGTGGTTTATAGTGATGCGGTAAATATTCGTGAGTTGCTTGTAGCCCAACAGTAGTTTCCTTGTTCCATGCAGATGAAACAATGCATCATCTGTAAAGATAACAGAACGAAAATCACAGTGATCCAGAAACCAGCGGCAAAATTCATGCCGCATCCGGATCGCTTGTGTTCAAAGCATGCACTTAAAGTGCAGGAAATCTTCGAAATTTTCTTTGCAGTAATACCCGGTATACCGCATATCGGGCTGTGTCACATTGCTGTGCGATCCGACGGATGCTGATATCGGGACATTTTGACACTTCACTGACTACAGCGCAAACTGAACACTCGTCCGTGGTGATGCGAAACGGGCCGGTTCTCTTCATGTTACACACACCCAGTTTGCTCGAACTTCTTTAATAGTTTAAGTACATACCGAGCGGTGACAAGACGCATTCCTGCGTTCATTGCATTGTAGTTCCTTGAAGCTGATGCGGAGTTTCAACCACTTTTATCGCACAACCGAATACTCAGCGCACGCTGAGTAACAGGAACGTTACGTGATGCCGACTGCATTGTCTGCTCGTGTTCGTGATTCAATAATATTGACATGCGTTGCAATGCCTAACCTCTTCCTAAGCTGAGCTTCCTTCATGTGCGCACATTCAAGTGGCAGGTTTGTTTGCTTAGGCGGACTGTGCTGTGTAGCCAGCGAGACACACAGAGAGAAACATCGATCGCTCGAACGTCTACGGTGCTCCATGACAGTTAGCACTCAGAGCGAATTTAACTGACAGCTAGAGAACGCTAGAAACACGTTGTTGCTGTCTGTAGTCCATCTCGCTCGATGATCAACAGCCTCATGTCGGTGTGACTTTAGACGCTATGCTTATTTTCAGCTTAACCCTGCAATAATCACTCGTCTGACGAGGATTAAATACGTCCGTACCACTAAGGTGAGAGAGAAATTTATGTATCTGCACGAGCAGTAGCAAATCGCGAATTTCGCTAAACATTGGATGGCTATTGTATATTGTTGACGACATCCGTAAATGACCGGCGTTCACCATAAGGTAGCCACGGTAGGTAAATAAACGCTAATCTGCCTTCTTCCATAAGACTGACGGTATAAATATATTAAATT
>OX104066.1:5210904-5258052 GCA_944474145.2 Dicrocoelium dendriticum | reverse complement strand
TCGACAGGGTGGGGTACAGATTTGCCACCCCTACGTCCATGGGAGCTTTAAGTTTACAAACAGCTGTTTTTGCACACAGAGTGCCGGTTTGATCCTGCTGATCGCGACAGCCTCGGCGAAATGTAGAATGCGGCTGTTAGCATGTCTCAACAAGATTGTGAACTGTGTGTCAGGGTTGAATGGATGACAAGTGGCCAATAAGTGTCTACCTATGGATGAGGCAGGTGGCTTTCGTGAACAGGTGGTAGACGAAGCGGAAGACTGGATAATTTCACGCTGCACCCACTTAGGTACATGTTCCCTTACTCTGGAATTCAACATTCTCTCGGTACGGCCTATGTAGCGTGACTCGCAGCTACAAGTGAATTGGTAAATGCAGTGTGAAATGGCGCCGAAAGCTTGTCTTTCCTTCGTTGGGGGAACAGGCACTTTGTTGGTTCGGTTAATAAGCACAGCTTCAGCAGCGAAATAGGTCCTGTGAACAGCGGAAAATAATCGCTTTGTTGTCCTCATGGTGGCAAGATCACCTTTAAACGGTAGTTCTATAAAGATCTTCTTTTTGGCCACAGTGGGGACTTTTTCTCTTGCTACTCTCGTCTGGCTATGTTTTACGATAAACCGGCGAGGATAACCGTTTTTTAAGAGCGTCTTAGTCAACAGCTCCTGTTCCTCTTCCAGGCAATCGGGGCTGCATATTCTTCTTGCGCGATTGAACAAGGTCTTGACTAGTGTCCGCTTGTACCGCATTGGAGTGAAGCTGGTAAAATGCAGGTACTGCCCGGACCATGTCGATTTTCGATAAACAGATCGTTTGATGAAACCGTTTTCTCTACGACGAATCAGTACGTCCAAAAATGCGAGACAGTTGTTACATTCTAATTCACTGGTTACTCTTAAATTTGTATGTACACTGTTAAAATGTTCGACAAGACGTGCAATCTCTGTTGTTGATGACGAGAACACTAAGATGTCGTCCACATAGCGTTTGTAGTAGGAAAGGCGGGAAATTTCTGCACTCAGCTTTGTCTCTACCATGGACATAAAGAAATCCGCTAATACGGGACCCAATGGACTCCCCATTGCTACACCATCTATCTGGCGGTATGGTGTGTTACGGAAGTTGAAACTGATATTTTCAGTGCAAAGTAGCAGGCTGTCTTTCAACAGCTCAGTTGGTATTGGGAGAGCTAAGCTGGAATGTTCCGCCAACTCACACACATACTCAATAGTCTCATGTAGTGGAACATTTGTGAACAATGATTGCACATCTAATGAACACATGACTATATCTGACAAGTCTATGCTGTCAAAAGTTTCTATGAGCTCAAAGGAGTCTTTGATACTGTGTGGAATAACATGCTTCTTTAACGGTGCAAGAACGTCCACAAGCCAGCGAGCAAGCTTATGTTGCGGGGTATTTACCATTGATAGAATTGGTCTGAGGGGTGTACCACTCTTATGAGTCTTCGGTAACCCGTACATTTGCGGCGTGGTGGACCCACTTGGTTTTAGGCTATTATACGTTCTCTCATCGATCGTTCGATGTGCAAGAAGTATTTTTAAGTGATTTGTGATGCGACTTTCTACGTCGCAAATATCGTCCACTCTGTTGAGACGTCTAAATTTGCTGTTGTCGTTAAGTATAACCTGCATCTTTTGCACGTAATCCGCCGTGTTCATAACAACGGCTCCGGAGCCTTTGTCCGGTCTAAGTACTAGTACGTCTTTGGTCTTCAGCTCTCGAAGTGCATGAATATGACGTTTTGTAAGTGCACATCCTTCATTCACTGGGGTCAACATGAACTCATGAGCAATATCAGCTAATTTGTTTTTAAACCAGCTATGTTTATCTGCACTATCCGGCTGGAGGTCTGTTAACTGATCAAAAAAGTTCTCGAACTGGGCCTCTATTAACAAACGGTTTAGCTTACCAGGAGGAATGTTATAATCCAATCCGAGCGACAATGCCTCCAATTGTAAGTTATCCAACGGAACATTTGACAGGTTCAACACATAATCATTGGGGTCACGAGAAATGGTCTCCTCTTGGTTATCTACCAATGAGTTTTGTAGGCGATTTCTGCATCTCTCCTTGGTACGGTGGATGGTATATTTGCAGAAATTACTGAATACTATCTTGCAGCACAAGGACAAGTCATCCGTAACGGACATCAAGCGCATATGCGTTTCGAGTAACCCAGTAAGTTTCGTTTGGGCCGTTTCTATTTGAGCGGAGGCAATGCGTCTGAAGTTGCCATGGGACGGCTTGAGTTTGTTTTTACGCAGTAGTTTTAAAATCGAACGTGGATACTGACGAAGGGCGATGCAGTTAGAAAGAAAAGATAGTTCCACACGGCAGCATGCAATTTTGCATCGCAGGCTAACTATACGGCGTAGTTGCCTGACTGAATCAACGGGAATTCGTCGTCTAAGGAATTTGAAACAGTTAGTTCCCTTGAACATTTTAAACAACGCTGTGAGAAGACGAAAGCTGGCAGATGTTAACATTTCGTATTGTCTCGTCAGTGCCAATACAATAACAGGAAAATATATATAACAACAGCTAGGGTGTGACCGGATAAACTAGAGACAGGGTGGGGTACAGATTTGCCACCCCTACGTCCATGGGAGCTTTAAGTTTACAAACAGCTGTTTTTGCACACAGAGTGCCGGTTTGATCCTGCTGATCGCGACAGCCTCGGCGAAATGTAGAATGCGGCTGTTAGCATGTCTCAACAAGATTGTGAATTGTGTGTCAGGGTTGAATGGATGACAAGTGGCCAATAAGTGTCTACCTATGGATGAGGCAGGTGGCTTTCGTGAACAGGTGGTAGACGAAGCGGAAGACTGGATAATTTCACGCTGCACCCACTTAGGTACATGTTCCCTTACTCTGGAATTCAACATTCTCTCGGTACGGCCTATGTAGCGTGACTCGCAGCTACAAGTGAATTGGTAAATGCAGTGTGAAATGGCGCCGAAAGCTTGTCTTTCCTTCGTTGGGGGAACAGGCACTTTGTTGGTTCGGTTAATAAGCACAGCTTCAGCAGCGAAATAGGTCCTGTGAACAGCGGAAAATAATCGCTTTGTTGTCCTCATGGTGGCAAGATCACCTTTAAACGGTAGTTCTATAAAGATCTTCTTTTTGGCCACAGTGGGGACTTTTTCTCTTGCTACTCTCGTCTGGCTATGTTTTACGATAAACCGGCGAGGATAACCGTTTTTTAAGAGCGTCTTAGTCAACAGCTCCTGTTCCTCTTCCAGGCAATCGGGGCTGCATATTCTTCTTGCGCGATTGAACAAGGTCTTGACTAGTGTCCGCTTGTACCGCATTGGAGTGAAGCTGGTAAAATGCAGGTACTGCCCGGACCATGTCGATTTTCGATAAACAGATCGTTTGATGAAACCGTTTTCTCTACGACGAATCAGTACGTCCAAAAATGCGAGACAGTTGTTACATTCTAATTCACTGGTTACTCTTAAATTTGTATGTACACTGTTAAAATGTTCGACAAGACGTGCAATCTCTGTTGTTGATGACGAGAACACTAAGATGTCGTCCACATAGCGTTTGTAGTAGGAAAGGCGGGAAATTTCTGCACTCAGCTTTGTCTCTACCATGGACATAAAGAAATCCGCTAATACGGGACCCAATGGACTCCCCATTGCTACACCATCTATCTGGCGGTATGGTGTGTTACGGAAGTTGAAACTGATATTTTCAGTGCAAAGTAGCAGGCTGTCTTTCAACAGCTCAGTTGGTATTGGGAGAGCTAAGCTGGAATGTTCCGCCAAATCACACACATACTCAATAGTCTCATGTAGTGGAACATTTGTGAACAATGATTGCACATCTAATGAACACATGACTATATCTGACAAGTCTATGCTGTCAAAAGTTTCTATGAGCTCAAAGGAGTCTTTGATACTGTGTGGAATAACATGCTTCTTTAACGGTGCAAGAACGTCCACAAGCCAGCGAGCAAGCTTATGTTGCGGGGTATTTACCATTGATAGAATTGGTCTGAGGGGTGTACCACTCTTATGAGTCTTCGGTAACCCGTACATTTGCGGCGTGGTGGACCCACTTGGTTTTAGGCTATTATACGTTCTCTCATCGATCGTTCGATGTGCAAGAAGTATTTTTAAGTGATTTGTGATGCGATTTTCTACGTCGCAAATATCGTCCACTCTGTTGAGACGTCTAAATTTGCTGTTGTCGTTAAGTATAACCTGCATCTTTTGCACGTAATCCGCCGTGTTCATAACAACGGCTCCGGAGCCTTTGTCCGGTCTAAGTACCAGTACGTCTTTGGTCTTCAGCTCTCGAAGTGCATGAATATGACGTTTTGTAAGTGCACATCCTTCATTCACTGGGGTCAACATGAACTCATGAGCAATATCAGCTAATTTGTTTTTAAACCAGCTATGTTTATCTGCACTATCCGGCTGGAGGTCTGTTAACTGATCAAAAAAGTTCTCGAACTGGGCCTCTATTAACAAACGGTTTAGCTTACCAGGAGGAATGTTATAATCCAATCCGAGCGACAATGCCTCCAATTGTAAGTTATCCAACGGAACATTTGACAGGTTCAACACATAATCATTGGGGTCACGAGAAATGGTCTCCTCTTGGTTATCTACCAATGAGTTTTGTAGGCGATTTCTGCATCTCTCCTTGGTACGGTGGATGGTATATTTGCAGAAATTACTGAATACTATCTTGCAGCACAAGGACAAGTCATCCGTAACGGACATCAAGCGCATATGCGTTTCGAGTAACCCAGTAAGTTTCGTTTGGGCCGTTTCTATTTGAGCGGAGGCAATGCGTCTGAAGTTGCCATGGGACGGCTTGAGTTTGTTTTTACGCAGTAGTTTTAAAATCGAACGTGGATACTGACGAAGGGCGATGCAGTTAGAAAGAAAAGATAGTTCCACACGGCAGCATGCAATTTTGCATCGCAGGCTAACTATACGGCGTAGTCGCCTGACTGAATCAACGGGAATTCGTCGTCTAAGGAATTTGAAACAGTTAGTTCCCTTGAACATTTTAAACAACGCTGTGAGAAGACGAAAGCTGGCAGATGTTAACATTTCGTATTGTCTCGTCAGTGCCAATACAATAACAGGAAAATATATATAACAACATCTAGGGTGTGACCGGATAAACTAGAGACAGGGTGGGGTACAGATTTGCCACCCCTACGTCCATGGGAGCTTTAAGTTTACAAACAGCTGTTTTTGCACACAGAGTGCCGGTTTGATCCTGCTGATCGCGACAGCCTCGGCGAAATGTAGAATGCGGCTGTTAGCATGTCTCAACAAGATTGTGAATTGTGTGTCAGGGTTGAATGGATGACAAGTGGCCAATAAGTGTCTACCTATGGATGAGGCAGGTGGCTTTCGTGAACAGGTGGTAGACGAAGCGGAAGACTGGATAATTTCACGCTGCACCCACTTAGGTACATGTTCCCTTACTCTGGAATTCAACATTCTCTCGGTACGGCCTATGTAGCGTGACTCGCAGCTACAAGTGAATTGGTAAATGCAGTGTGAAATGGCGCCGAAAGCTTGTCTTTCCTTCGTTGGGGGAACAGGCACTTTGTTGGTTCGGTTAATAAGCACAGCTTCAGCAGCGAAATAGGTCCTGTGAACAGCGGAAAATAATCGCTTTGTTGTCCTCATGGTGGCAAGATCACCTTTAAACGGTAGTTCTATAAAGATCTTCTTTTTGGCCACAGTGGGGACTTTTTCTCTTGCTACTCTCGTCTGGCTATGTTTTACGATAAACCGGCGAGGATAACCGTTTTTTAAGAGCGTCTTAGTCAACAGCTCCTGTTCCTCTTCCAGGCAATCGGGGCTGCATATTCTTCTTGCGCGATTGAACAAGGTCTTGACTAGTGTCCGCTTGTACCGCATTGGAGTGAAGCTGGTAAAATGCAGGTACTGCCCGGACCATGTCGATTTTCGATAAACAGATCGTTTGATGAAACCGTTTTCTCTACGACGAATCAGTACGTCCAAAAATGCGAGACAGTTGTTACATTCTAATTCACTGGTTACTCTTAAATTTGTATGTACACTGTTAAAATGTTCGACAAGACGTGCAATCTCTGTTGTTGATGACGAGAACACTAAGATGTCGTCCACATAGCGTTTGTAGTAGGAAAGGCGGGAAATTTCTGCACTCAGCTTTGTCTCTACCATGGACATAAAGAAATCCGCTAATACGGGACCCAATGGACTCCCCATTGCTACACCATCTATCTGGCGGTATGGTGTGTTACGGAAGTTGAAACTGATATTTTCAGTGCAAAGTAGCAGGCTGTCTTTCAACAGCTCAGTTGGTATTGGGAGAGCTAAGCTGGAATGTTCCGCCAAATCACACACATACTCAATAGTCTCATGTAGTGGAACATTTGTGAACAATGATTGCACATCTAATGAACACATGACTATATCTGACAAGTCTATGCTGTCAAAAGTTTCTATGAGCTCAAAGGAGTCTTTGATACTGTGTGGAATAACATGCTTCTTTAACGGTGCAAGAACGTCCACAAGCCAGCGAGCAAGCTTATGTTGCGGGGTATTTACCATTGATAGAATTGGTCTGAGGGGTGTACCACTCTTATGAGTCTTCGGTAACCCGTACATTTGCGGCGTGGTGGACCCACTTGGTTTTAGGCTATTATACGTTCTCTCATCGATCGTTCGATGTGCAAGAAGTATTTTTAAGTGATTTGTGATGCGACTTTCTACGTCGCAAATATCGTCCACTCTGTTGAGACGTCTAAATTTGCTGTTGTCGTTAAGTATAACCTGCATCTTTTGCACGTAATCCGCCGTGTTCATAACAACGGCTCCGGAGCCTTTGTCCGGTCTAAGTACCAGTACGTCTTTGGTCTTCAGCTCTCGAAGTGCATGAATATGACGTTTTGTAAGTGCACATCCTTCATTCACTGGGGTCAACATGAACTCATGAGCAATATCAGCTAATTTGTTTTTAAACCAGCTATGTTTATCTGCACTATCCGGCTGGAGGTCTGTTAACTGATCAAAAAAGTTCTCGAACTGGGCCTCTATTAACAAACGGTTTAGCTTACCAGGAGGAATGTTATAATCCAATCCGAGCGACAATGCCTCCAATTGTAAGTTATCCAACGGAACATTTGACAGGTTCAACACATAATCATTGGGGTCACGAGAAATGGTCTCCTCTTGGTTATCTACCAATGAGTTTTGTAGGCGATTTCTGCATCTCTCCTTGGTACGGTGGATGGTATATTTGCAGAAATTACTGAATACTATCTTGCAGCACAAGGACAAGTCATCCGTAACGGACATCAAGCGCATATGCGTTTCGAGTAACCCAGTAAGTTTCGTTTGGGCCGTTTCTATTTGAGCGGAGGCAATGCGTCTGAAGTTGCCATGGGACGGCTTGAGTTTGTTTTTACGCAGTAGTTTTAAAATCGAACGTGGATACTGACGAAGGGCGATGCAGTTAGAAAGAAAAGATAGTTCCACACGGCAGCATGCAATTTTGCATCGCAGGCTAACTATACGGCGTAGTTGCCTGACTGAATCAACGGGAATTCGTCGTCTAAGGAATTTGAAACAGTTAGTTCCCTTGAACATTTTAAACAACGCTGTGAGAAGACGAAAGCTGGCAGATGTTAACATTTCGTATTGTCTCGTCAGTGCCAATACAATAACAGGAAAATATATATAACAACAGCTAGGGTGTGACCGGATAAACTAGAGACAGGGTGGGGTACAGATTTGCCACCCCTACGTCCATGGGAGCTTTAAGTTTACAAACAGCTGTTTTTGCACACAGAGTGCCGGTTTGATCCTGCTGATCGCGACAGCCTCGGCGAAATGTAGAATGCGGCTGTTAGCATGTCTCAACAAGATTGTGAACTGTGTGTCAGGGTTGAATGGATGACAAGTGGCCAATAAGTGTCTACCTATGGATGAGGCAGGTGGCTTTCGTGAACAGGTGGTAGACGAAGCGGAAGACTGGATAATTTCACGCTGCACCCACTTAGGTACATGTTCCCTTACTCTGGAATTCAACATTCTCTCGGTACGGCCTATGTAGCGTGACTCGCAGCTACAAGTGAATTGGTAAATGCAGTGTGAAATGGCGCCGAAAGCTTGTCTTTCCTTCGTTGGGGGAACAGGCACTTTGTTGGTTCGGTTAATAAGCACAGCTTCAGCAGCGAAATAGGTCCTGTGAACAGCGGAAAATAATCGCTTTGTTGTCCTCATGGTGGCAAGATCACCTTTAAACGGTAGTTCTATAAAGATCTTCTTTTTGGCCACAGTGGGGACTTTTTCTCTTGCTACTCTCGTCTGGCTATGTTTTACGATAAACCGGCGAGGATAACCGTTTTTTAAGAGCGTATTAGTCAACAGCTCCTGTTCCTCTTCCAGGCAATCGGGGCTGCATATTCTTCTTGCGCGATTGAACAAGGTCTTGACTAGTGTCCGCTTGTACCGCATTGGAGTGAAGCTGGTAAAATGCAGGTACTGCCCGGACCATGTCGATTTTCGATAAACAGATCGTTTGATGAAACCGTTTTCTCTACGACGAATCAGTACGTCCAAAAATGCGAGACAGTTGTTACATTCTAATTCACTGGTTACTCTTAAATTTGTATGTACACTGTTAAAATGTTCGACAAGACGTGCAATCTCTGTTGTTGATGACGAGAACACTAAGATGTCGTCCACATAGCCTTTCCTACTACAAACGCTATGTGGACGACATCTTAGTGTTCTCGTCATCAACAACAGAGATTGCACGTCTTGTCGAACATTTTAACAGTGTACATACAAATTTAAGAGTAACCAATGAATTAGAATGTAACAACTGTCTCGCATTTTTGGACGTACTGATTCGTCGTAGAGAAAACGGTTTCATCAAACGATCTGTTTATCAAAAATCGACATGGTCCGGGCAGTACCTGCATTTTACCAGCTTCACTCCAATGCGGTACAAGCGGACACTAGTCAAGACCTTGTTCAATCGCGCAAGAAGAATATGCAGCCCCGATTGCCTGGAAGAGGAACAGGAGCTGTTGACTAATACGCTCTTAAAAAACGGTTATCCTCGCCGGTTTATCGTAAAACATAGCCAGACGAGAGTAGCAAGAGAAAAAGTCCCCACTGTGGCCAAAAAGAAGATCTTTATAGAACTACCGTTTAAAGGTGATCTTGCCACCATGAGGACAACAAAGCGATTATTTTCCGCTGTTCACAGGACCTATTTCGCTGCTGAAGCTGTGCTTATTAACCGAACCAACAAAGTGCCTGTTCCCCCAACGAAGGAAAGACAAGCTTTCGGCGCCATTTCACACTGCATTTACCAATTCACTTGTAGCTGCGAGTCACGCTACATAGGCCGTACCGAGAGAATGTTGAATTCCAGAGTAAGGGAACATGTACCTAAGTGGGTGCAGCGTGAAATTATCCAGTCTTCCGCTTCGTCTACCACCTGTTCACGAAAGCCACCTGCCTCATCCATAGGTAGACACTTATTGGCCACTTGTCATCCATTCAACCCTGACACACAGTTCACAATCTTGTTGAGACATGCTAACAGCCGCATTCTACATTTCGCCGAGGCTGTCGCGATCAGCAGGATCAAACCGGCACTCTGTGTGCAAAAACAGCTGTTTGTAAACTTAAAGCTCCCATGGACGTAGGGGTGGCAAATCTGTACCCCACCCTGTCTCTAGTTTATCCGGTCACACCCTAGATGTTGTTATATATATTTTCCTGTTATTGTATTGGCACTGACGAGACAATACGAAATGTTAACATCTGCCAGCTTTCGTCTTCTCACAGCGTTGTTTAAAATGTCGGTAATGTGCGAACCTGCCAATCACGTTAGCAACTAATTCAATGCACTAAAGAAAGTCGTTAACATTTGCTTGGAGCAATTAAACAGTTTTTCTCAATATACTAATGAAACATACTTTTCCTCAGATATTACGGTAAATCTTAACAATGCTGTTTATGTATTAAATAACTACTGGAATTACCTGTTATGCATAATAATTGTTTATCATACCAAACTATCAGATTTTAAGCTCCGAGAGCTCTAACTACGGGACAAAGACACGTAGTGTTTACTAACTGGTAAAGACAACCAATTAATGTACACACTTTTAGCGACCAGTTAACTTTAAGTTCATGAAAAATTGTATAGTTTGAACTCGAAGTGCACTCTTTGCAACAACTGCCACACGAGATTGCTGGTTGTCCATTTCTTACCGAAGAATGTAACCGGTATCTTAATGCCGTAAAAGTAATTGTGTACACAAAGGAATTGTGAGGCATCAGTTCCGTTTTGCAAGCAGAAAATATCAACTAATACACATTATCTATTTCGCGCACGGATATTTAATACTTTTGTCAGCAGAAAGCTTGACGGTTTGGCGTGATCTAGGTGAAAAGTCATACGATTGGATGGTAAATATCGAGGAGCAACACTAATTTATCGTTTCCATAGGATTACTGCAAATTACATGAAAAATATAGTGGATCAACCACTTCCTCGGAATAGAAAATGTGAATTCTGAATAATGCATCATTCATTATACACACTACTTGCAAACGGAAAACACCTGTGGTGCAAATTGTGAAACATAAACGTGATACATTCCATTATTTAGTGGACCCTCAGAAGTAGTGTAGGGTCTTAGAAAAGCTGCAAAATTCTGATCGCTCTGTTCGAAATAAGTGTAAATGGACAGAGTAAATATAAGACGATTGCCAAAATATTTTTTACTGCACCGTGAGAGGCAGTATTCTACCGCGAGTTTTCAGGAAAACTCAACAGAACCAGCCCGTTAATATATTTATTTGTACATTTGCATATTGACAGGATAACGCGGTTTAAATAAGCATGCATGCTGAAGTAAGTTGTGCTTTCATCGAAAGTTTTACGTTATGCTACAAGCCAGCACTGTTATTTCGGTTTAATCAGCTTCCAGTTATTTCATTGAAGGGGATAAAGGATTGCAACAGCTAGAGATGAAAATTCGTCAGTTTAATGCCTACGCTTAATGAACGTTGCCTCAAGAGGCGCATTGGGCTGTTGAACTTCAGGCATATTAATCCCAACCTTGCTACTCCCCAATGGTTGGAACATTGCGCTGTGACGGATCTTGTTGTCTGTGCTGGCCGTGAACAAAAAAATAGAATATGAATAATATTGGTAACGGAGAAAACGTTATTAATGTTCAACTGGTTAAGCAATTAGAGATACGCTGTATAAAAGGAATCCACAAATAACAGCGAATCAGCTGTTTCATCAAGCCAGTCAATATCCTCAAACATTTATAGTGTGAAATACAAAATGCACTTTCACAAGTACGTCGTTTACCAGCAGGGCTTGGTATACAAGTACATTTCGTTATGTATTTCTGCTGCGGTGTCAACTACGTGCTGTGCGTTATCTCACAACCAGGTATAGAGACAGCGTGCAACCCAGTCAATGAACTTATGGCAGAAATGACTTACCGAGCACAAACATCCACATTTTATCTAATCGCAGCCAATTCCCTGAGGGTTCTATTCGGAAGCCGTCCGGCGGAATTCCTTAAGATCCACGCGGTGTTGTGCCGGATTTGATGAATACCCAAACTCCCACGTGACCGATTATGATCGAGTTTTACTGTCTTCAATGCGAACTGACAAATTCCCCAACTAAACAGTTAAGTGGGTAGAAATACAATACCGTGAACATTACTGCTGAGGAACAGATTAATATTCCGTCGTCTACTTTCATGAGGGCAATTAGCATACATCATGAATAACACAGAGACAGATACAGGGCTTCAACTTAATGCATTCCAGTCTATCCTTTTGGCATATCTGGCCATCATATGTTCACAGTACGTATTCATCTAAACAATTGTGAAATTGGTAAACAATCTATGCAACTATGGTTTCTTAATCCGCAGTACATGGAAAGGGGATCCAACAGCAGTCCTACGTCGAGTAGTGAAACAGACTGTTGGTTACAAAATTCTAATTACGGAATATCCAAAGAATACCAGCCTCTTCATACAGATATGCTTATAGTCATCTAGGCACCAGTTATCAAATGCGATCAACCACAAAACAGTCGCAATTCTGGATGAACATGTTTCTTTCGAATGCTATGTGACCGATTGCAACACCGAGTTGAAAATCCAACTTGTAAAACATATGCTAACTTTTGAAATTTTTATCCTATTAATAACAAAACATATATTCCGCCGGATTCGAGAAACAGTGTATGAAGTTGCGCAGATTAATTTATATGAACGTATCCATGCTGCTTCATGGAGGATCAGCATAAGTGAAATAAAGGGGAACGGGTATCAGGTGGTTACCTTCTGGTGGATGATTGAGGCAAAAGCCAAGCTTGAAAATGTTAATGTTTAGATGTTTTTGGGTCCCACTTAATATACATAATCTAGGGATCTTTCCTATGTAAACATAATGATTGTGGTAGTTAGATCAAGGTAACTGGTGAGTCTGCTTCTAACTGTTGCCACAAGACTTAAAAGTGAACGTTAGTTTATTCCACAGGTAGCTATACTTTAAATAAAATAGCGAATGTGAGTGCTAGCCCTCTGCATCTCCAGTGTAGAACTTTATTTCGAATAACCCGAGTAAAGCTGTGAAGTAGTCCGAGTGTACTCATATCGGAATGGATCTTTTCATGTAGCAGGATGAAAAGCGGCAATACCTTTGCTTTTATCGTCGAATCCAAAGTGATTCTCGATCATTTCAACGTTCTTGATATCTCGTATCAGAATGCTTACTATTCAGAAGTTTAGTAAACGACCCCTTCAGAAATCTGTAATTTTTTTTCATCTTATTGTATATTATGCTGCAGTATTCGAGGATGGGGAGGATGGGTAGCTTACAAGGCTAAACGCTAGCAAGCGTTATATGTATTTGTTGAATATATTGAACCCAGACTATGTTACACGCGCCACTTTGTAGTGAGACTTTTAGGAAAACTTGAAGGTCGATGAATACCTAATTTCAAAATCACGCGTTGACAGCTGTGTAGGGACGTGTTTATTGTATATTGCGATAGATCCTTCAAGAATGGGATAGGTTTAATACATGAGGCTTGATTTCTTATGCGAATTGTTCATCATTTATATGCGGCATCCTGACTCCGGGTAAAATCAGTCACTTTGAAGGATCAATAGTGTCCCGCGATGCTCATCTCGCAGAAGCTTAAAGACGATCTTGATACCGTCAGCAAATACAAATGGACATCCGTGTTTTACAGATGTGGTGATTTCATTGATCTAGAGCAGAACCAGAGCAAGAATGAGCACGGTCCTTTGGATGACCGCATTGGGGATGGGGAGTTGCGAAGATCAATATTCACAGAGTGACTACATAATGAAGACCACTCCGTTATGATGCTAGTCAATCTAGTAATGTGAAGCGGACCCTAAATTCTTTAACTTTTGTAACAACGGCTTGTCGAATGATGGGTGTATGTCAAGAAACAGAATTACTGCTAATAATTATATTAGTTCTGAGAAGTGCGGATCAAGTCAGTTAGTGAAGTAAGTATTTTTGAAGCTTTCATGTGATGATAGCCGAATAAAAGCGACCGGTAATTGCATTTAACGGTTGCTTGGCGTTTAGTTGTTAACATGGGCAAACAGCGTGTAGAAGATTTGCTACAAAATCCTCCGTAACTACAGCAAACCTATTACAAAATGTGCGTTTCTGATGGCGGATTCATTACCTATATTTCCTTCAAGTATGTAACTCTTAATAACAGTTCATTCAATTGAAGGCAATATAAAAAGAATAGATGAGCAGACGTTGGCCGATTAACATAGCAAAATATGTCGTCACAAAAGTTGATTTTTACAGCAATTAGTTCCCAACCGAACTTTGATAAATACAGTGTTGGTGTCGAATAACTCAGACGCATGCATTTTGTACCGTAAACGCCATCGCAGTGAGGCTGGACCTTACCGTGGTGCGATGGTTTGTGTGCCTTAGCGATCGGTTGAGCTATGCTGCTTGGTGCATTAATTTCCACCTTCAGAGCCACTCCTGCCAGATTGATCAATGCTTAGAGGCCAGACAAACTCAGCCTCCTGGTCCTCCAGGTTGGGGGTTGGAATAAGGTGGCTCCTTATTCCATAACACGGATTCCTTGTAGCCCAACGCCAAACCCGCTACCTTGCGGTCAGGTTTTTGAACCAAAGGGTTTGGTTGAGAACCTTTACCGTTTTCCTGTCTAGGCCTGGGCAACCTGACAGCATCCTGTCCACGCAATACAATGAATTTCTCTTCAAACAGTTTCTTGGTGCTCTGGCTACCGCAGAGAATAATCAACGGTGCCCTATCGGCTGCATCGAGCAGGGTGGATTGGTGTTTAGATGCTACTGCTCAACTCCGCCCATCTTCATATTCCTCCTCTTACGCATTTTCTCTATTACCGACCCGTTCCAGCTTCACTTTTATCCCCCCTGATTTCAATCCTCCAAGTCTTGGCCCACACCCACTTTGCTATGCTAGGATTTTACCTTCTAGTTTCGACTCACATGTGAACGCGGAGCGTCATTCCTCTCCTGTCGACAAGCCAATGTCCAACCGAACGGCCAAGCCCAGCTGATCGACTTCCATTTGGAGTCCTCGATCATTCTTTAGATTGGCACGCCTCAATGTACGCACATTTCTACAGATCGGTCAACCGGCAGCACTTGCCCGAACATTAGCGAACCTCTCGATCGATATATGCTGATTATCGGAGACCCGCCTGCAAGATTCGAGCTCTATGCTCACTTTGCGATCCCCTTCAGGTGCACCAGCAGCACTTTCTCATTGTGCCTATCTGGTGACGATACAGCTACGAGCACCGGCCAATTCGGTTTTGGTATTGCCCTGAGTCCCCGGGATGAAGCTGCTCTGGTTGACTGGATTCCAATCAGTAGCCGGTTGTGTGCGGTCCGATTGCCTGGCTCGTTCAAAGCTACGAAGTCGCGCAAGACTACTAGGTGTCTATTCGTCATCGCTGCCTATGCACACAAACTCTAGCGAAGATACGGTAAAAGATGACTTCTATCGCCAATTGAACGAGCTCCTTAGCCACAGAAGAAGCACAGACATTTGTGCTGGCGAGGGATCTGAACGCTCAAGTAGGAAGGTTGTTTACTGATGAACTGCATCTGGGCGGCCAACATGGTGTAGGCTTCCATAATGATAATGGTGAACGGTTACTTCATTTGTGTGAAGATGCTCGCTTATTTTTTGCGAGCACTAATTTCCGACACAGCATCCGCCGGAGGGTGACTTTTCATCCACCAGTCTCGAACCAGCTATGGACAAAGATCGACCACATTTCGATAATTTACCGATGGAGAAGCTGCGTCCAGTACTGTCGCTCGATTTGTTGCACAGGAGTGGACACCGACAATGCATTTGTATGTGCTGACCTGTGGATGCGTTATGGCGGACGCTCAAGGCGACGTTGTTACGGCATTGACACCAGCCAACTGGCGAAACCAGTTGTTCTGAATGCCTATCAAAATACACTGATATGCGAGTTGGGTTAGCGCTCACTGGATGCAGTTGAACCTCCCTGGTCTCATATTCACCAGTCGCTACTAGCAGCAGGCAAATCCTCATGTGGTAAGTCTAATCGCCAACATGAACACTGGGACTCTTCATAATCTCTAGAATTTATCGATGCTCGTCGGCATAGTCCGGCTGGAAGCGAACACAATGAAACTCGCAAAGAGCTCCTGGAAAAATCCGTGCTAGCCTGACGAGAGACCGCGAATCCTGGTGGTCTCATCGTGCTTCAGAGATGGAAATGGCCGCTGCCATTAGTAACCATCGTAAGTTATTCCGGCTGATACGGGAAACGGGCAGCAGAAGACCTGGTGTTTGTGAAACTCTACATGACGAGAATGGACAGCCTATTTACAACTTGTCAAAACGCTTGCAGCGTTAAGCTGAACACTTTGAAATGCCAGTTACTCAGTCGGAATTGTTAGATTTATCGCCGGCCACTAACCACCCTGCTCCGTGAGCTGTCCCTTTGTATCCGCCCTCTTGCTCAGAAGTCGAACGTGAGATCGCACTGTTGAAGTTAACTAAAGCCGCACGATCAGAAGACCTACCTCCAGCCCTCTTCAAATTCGGGGGACTTGCTCTTGTTGATGATCTATACGGGTTACTAACGAAACTGTGGGAGCCGTAACTGTCCCAACTGACTGAGCTGCTCCGTCATAGTCCAATTGTTCGAGGAATGCTCACGATCGGAATGCAGCAGCCATAGACAAACCAGTCTGATCTTCATCTCCTCCAAATTGCTTGCCTCCGGAATCCTTCACAGACTGACTGGCACTTGTGAAGCTATATTTGTGAATAGCAAGCAGGGTTTCCTCGAGCTCGTGGCTGCATTGACCACATTTTCCCTTTGCTTCAGTTGTTGGAGCACCGTCACACATATATTTGCGGCGAACCGTTGTCGTGTTCCTCGTTACCAAATGTGTATTCGGTTCGGGGATAGACGCCAACTTTGGCACTGTGTACTCAGGAAAGGTGTACCTGAAAAATATATAAATATTATCCAGGCTTTATACTCTCGTAGCTCAGGCAGGGTGAGAGCTTAAGAGAAGCTGTCTTCGTCCTTCAATATCTCCAGCGGTGTGAGACAAGGATATCCATTGTCACCTTTCCTCTTCAACTTAGCTATTGACTAAGTCATGCAAATCACGTTTACAGGACACGACTTACAAGGTGTGGATCTGCTCCCAGGAGAACGACTCATTGACTTCGTTTATGCTGACGATATTGCCCTAATCTGTGACAGCTCCCATACGTGCCAAGCGTTACCGGACAGAACAGCATTAACTGTCAACCGCTTCGGGCTTTCCTTTGCCCCATCGAAGGCCAAAGCTTTTCTCCAAGTTTAGGCTGGACCGCCTCCTTCGCTGAACCTTGGTGGCGATGATCTAGAAGTCGTTCAAAAATTCAGCTATCTTGGAAGTTATATCAGCGCTCGTGAGATTGAAGATGACATCAGGGACCGTAAAGTGAAAGCTCGAGTCGATTTTGCTAACCTTCGCCACTTATGGCACCGGCGCGACATTACACTCGCCCTGAAGTGTAGAGTGTACAATGCAGCCGTACGCTTGACCTGTGTAAGGTTGCGTAACCTGGCTGATTGGATTAGCGCACATAAAGAGGTCATTTAGGTTCGATCACCGGTGCTTTCGCCATTTAGCACACATCTGGTGAGAACACCGGGTTAGCAACGAGCGTGTTTGACGCCTTGTTTACGGCACAGTAAAAGGAACTGAACCGCTCTGCACCGTTATTTCACGCTCCAGGATCCGATGGTTCGGCCACGTGCTGCTCATGCCCGCCCAATAATTCCAGCGACGTGCGTTGTTTGCGCGCCGGTGGTGTGGATGGAGGAAGAGGAGAGGAGGCCAAGCGATGACTTCGTCGAGAGGAATGAAGGCCCTCACTTCTGAGCTGTCCTCGGTTGGAATATCTCGGCTCACTGGTTGGGGTCCGAAAGATCATGCACATGTTTGGCTGCATACACTTGTTCATATGGCTAGGAACCGACCTCACTGGTGTTCATGCTGTGAGTTTCTTTGTCCCACCTCATCCTTCTTAGCCACCCCCTGCAACCGCCATCTCGTTATTTATCATTTTATAATTTTGTACAGTAAATTGTTTATTTGCTGCATAGCATGCGGTTGGTAGCTTACGGGAACGATGCCAATACGTTACCATTAGCTCCGCTGGCTTGCACCTTTTGCATTTTATTCTCTTTTTCCTTTAAGTGTTGCGGCACAGTAGCTGAGGTGTTTCCCACCTCTAGCTAAGGTATATAGTGTGTGTTTGTACCGAAAGTAATAAATTGGAAGTACAAAGATTATATGGTCTAAACCCAAAGGAATAAAATCGTGAGAAAAGCAAAGCAGTTCCTGCTACCTCAACCATGGCAATATGAAGTTGACCAATATTGTTTTTGTATACAGAGCACTGTACCACACCGGTTACTTACAAGAGCCTCAGCGACTCGGAAACGCGTAAAATTTGTGTGGCCCAACGGCAACATGAAGACGTGGTGGCAGCGATCAAATGACTTGACTTCAATAAGGTCCTAACGAGCGAAGATTTCGCTAGCGCGCATAGCCCTGCCTTCCTATTTGGGGGAGTTTGCTGTGTTATTTCCGACTGAACCACGTTCAGCAGGTGATCCTTACTTTGCTCGAATATAGTTAAGTGTCATATGTTACAGAGGCCCTTACTGTTAAACTGTCTTTGAACGTTTTCTTTATTGTTTCTAGTTCTTGCTCAAACATTTAGTTAAATAAAATCCACCATATGGAGAGAAACCAGTATTTATCCGTACAATGTTTTTGCTTTCAGTGCATTGGCATTCCGACAACTTGAATTAGATTGTCGAGAACCGCTCATAGCTTTCTATATTGACAAGCAGTGAATTTCCGCCGTGACATGGTGAACGGAATAAAGCACACACCTAAATTGCGCACATTATAAAGCGAACATACTTGTATGTGCATACGAAGAAAGTGCACACAGGAGAACGCCCAAAACGGGAACTGTCTACAAGGACACTAGGCCACTTAATGTCTGAAAATGCGGTATTTTAACAAATTCCGTATAAATGACTACCCCATTTATTATGGCACTAACACGATACCAGTTTGCACATTTGTCCCCGACAGGTGCACATTCCACCCATAAATACCAATTACGACTTGTTTTTTCATTCTGTTGTAGTAACATATAAGGTGATATATCAGGATGTCTGAAATAACGAAACCGTTCCTTCCTAATATGATGCCCAAAAGACGATTAAGTTTTGAAAAGGTTTCCATAATCGCAACGAGAATAGTTTTTTTCAGACGCTAAAAGCTGGGACTGCTATTTTTACTTGAGCATAGCCTCAACAGGAATGTCAGAAGCATCGGACTAGAAACAGCTGTTGAAACAGAATCAAACAATAGAATCTAACTCAATTCTCTGGCTGTGCTAACCTATGTCCGTCTTGATGATGTAAGACCTTTTTATGAACAATATGACAAATTATACCCATATTAAACCCCGTAAACTTATTGTTTAATTTACGTTTGCCGCAAGATTATGATATATGTCAGTAAGGAACCCGGTATACTAATTTTAAATTGGGTATTTTTCATGTGTGTGTTTCATAGAGGCTATCTCAGTTCAGATTAAAGAATTAATGAAGGAAGCCACTTTTACCGATCGTATATAATATGAACCACTATAAGATGAAACCAGTGAGACGTTCTAGCGAGCGAAGTGGGAGTAACAGCGCACGTTGCAGCTGGGTGTGATATTGGACAATGGGTATTTTCCATTTTCATCTATATACTTTAACATACAGTGAAGATTCTACATTGGTCGCTAAAGATGATACTGGAGGAAGTACTTGTGTACAATATTTAACACATGGTACTACGGCAAACCTGGGTAGTTAGCAGATGCCTAAAAGTTTTCTCTGAATTTCTCTGTGTACGCTTTCTTTCGTAGGCATGTTGTTCGTGAGCGCCCCCTTGATGTGTGCGCTTTCATCGTAAAACAAATTTGCACGTGTTTAATTAGAATGTGGGCGAAATGACTGGATTCTCGATCGTTTTGATTTAAATCACTTTTAAACGTAGCACTATCATTTGGCGGTTTAAATGTTGTGTTTCATTTGACTAGTCCTTTGATGTGGCACTGCCTGTTGTCAGTCTGCAAGTTGAGGCCATACTTGTTGCATATTGAGTGGGCTGAAGCTTGTTGAAGTCGATCTTTTAATTATGGATCGAATCATTTTTAACGTAGCCTTGACTACTCTAGCGCACGGATGGTACTTTTAAATCCACGACCGGTTTTCTGTAACGATAGACATTACCAAATACTCGAGATGTAGCTAAACTTGTTGACATACGTTACACTGAAACAAGATGATAGTATTTTACTCGTAAGAACGTTGCGATAAACGGCGTAATGCAAAAAGTTTAAGCTTGTAATTCAATGTGCTCTTTGATTATCCATTTCCTTCAAGTTCGATCAAGCTATCAAGAATTGTCGTGTGCGAACGCAAGAGATGTTTAACTTTAATTAACTTCCGCTAAACCGGTAAGAGTAAGGAATCCTTTTTCATCTCAAATTCTTACCCACCATCAAGATCAGCGTTTTTCATATGCAAGCATTGAGCATTAGTGAATCACGATGTGTCGAATTGGCCATATGTCCTAAACAAGAGCTGTTAAGGGGCTCACACGCTGCTTTTTCATGCTCTCTGGTAAAGCAGGAGTGACATTTAACGAGTTATTTAAAATCAATTTCATAGAAAAGACAATGCAACTCGGCACTTTGATTTATGTTCATATTCTAGCTAACTAAGATATTGCTAAACAAATTACCGTATATCACCAAATATAAGAATGACAGCAAAATTTGTCAATATCGAACTGATCAAAAGTCGTGAGTCCGCGTATTAGTCAACCTCCAAAAATGCAGCAAAAAAGCCCAGATTAATTGTTTATTCACGACATTGTTGTTATCACTACCTACTTGCACTTGAATGTTTTCAAGCGAGACCTGCACTATGTTTGGTCTGTTTTGGTGACCGTAATATGTAAGCGCTTTTGATTCGCTTCCTAAAATAGAGCTAAATGTACCTCACATAACCTATGGTACCGTCCATCACTAGCGGGTGGTAGCAAGTAGAAAGAAGGAGGAGATGTGTGCTGTGGGTGGACTTTATGTGTGAGCTTTTTGCAGTTGCGTATAACCAATTTATAAGCCGACCTCCATTACAGAAGTGAAGCACTTATCAAAGTCTCTAGTTTATTATTTAGTAATGTACTGTATACGGTGAACATTATCTTTCAAGCGTGTTTTCAGCTCTTCTTGCCATTGTAATTCAAAAAACAAGTGTCACATAAGTAAACGCAAAACACGCTAATTAATTAATGAAAGGACCGCATTTCTGGAAGAATGAACTCCAAATATCAAGTGAAATTATGTAGGAATACGTTGCGATCACGATAGATCATGTTGTATTGTACACTTTAACATGTCTACTAACCCGTTAATCCGTGCGGGCACTAACCCGGAAATGACTAGGAAATTCTCGTGTCGTGCACCGATATATTGGGTTTTCCAAGGCCAAATTAATGTTATTTCTGACCTTCATGCATGGAGGTCAGCTTATGTGTCATCTAATCTTCTAGCTATCCGGTGTTTGCTGATCCGTGTCGGAAGTTTGCTTCCAGCTTATCCGGTGTGGTGCAGCGCACATTCATTGCAGTTAATCGGGTAAATGATGTTTTGATACCTTTGGTTGACTTAAATTTTCGATATCAATAAACGCCATAATGTTTTTCATTCGAAGTTGAAAATATCAACATGCGACAGTTCAGAGCGTGCGTATCTATTTACATATCTTTCTTTCGTTTAGGCGAATATTTGTCCAACTGTTTTATCGCATGGGTGCGCGTTTCCAAACATAGCGCATTGTTGTTCAAGGCAGATTTGTTAACTCTATGCAAGGCCCCACTTAATACGCTACTTTTCACAGTTGACGAAGACAAAGTGATACTAAGTTCTACTATGTTATAACCTCGTTTTTGGTTGTTTCCTTGACGAAGATCCGGGATGGCAGCATTGTTTATTCAGATAATAGCAGGAAAAAACACCTCCGCACAGTGTTCCGCATCGAGTTGCCGACCCGTTTTGTGTCTACGATCATACCAGTGGAATGCAGCGCATAATATTACGAAAATATTTTTCATTGACACCATAACAATCCAAAACCTTTACTGCAGGTTTTTGCTACTATATTGCTTCATATTCATCTGACATATTATTGCTTGACACAACTGCTGGAAATATCGATCTTGAAGATAATGCGACTTCCTATTGTGGACTGCCATTATAGTGGAATGGTTTAAGCGCCCCCTCTCAAGTTATTAGCCACCAGGTGCCCTTGGTGAATCCCACAGTGAATTTTATGAACACAAGGGGAACATATTTTAGATGGGCAATAAATCCTTTAAGTCTTTCGACCGTGGCGGCGGTACCAACTCTAGCACATGCAACTAGCTTCTCAATTGGGATGGAATTTTCAGTCAAAGAGCCATTGACTACTTCAAATACAGACTGGCCTTTTGTATGAGTTTTAATTCTCCTGGCAAACAGCAACTCTTCCACTAGTTCATTATCGTTAACCTATCGGACGTATACCACAAGAGAAGAGTCGTTGTCAGATAAAGTAGATTCATCTGATTTTAATGAGAAGTTTCTAGTATGTATAAAGGTAACTGCGGTAAATTTTATGTCATAAGCCGTCTCATCTATTCGCCTGTATACAGTTCAGTTACTGAGCAGAACGGTTTGAACTGCATCTTGTGGATTAATATTCATAAGGTCAGACAGTATTATTAATACTGAAGACATGGAAATATGTTGTCATACCTTACGTGCATTGCAATTTTTGGCAAACAAATTGTTGATTTTATAAGACGTTGTAAGTTCATTCATCACCTTTTTTCCGCTGTCAAAAACCATTATTTTTAGTGTCAGCCTGTTTACGAAACTATCCCGCAGGTCTCTGCAAAGCTGCGCAGACTTTCCGCTTTCGTCTTAATGAGCACTTTCCAAATAATGATTTAGTTTATTTGGTCGCATACCTTATTCGACCATTTTGCAAATTCCACACAGGTAGATTGGGGTTTTCATGTGATGCGATAAATCCAAATGAGAGGTATTCCACGAAGCAATGCTGAACCTTCTTGGTCATTGAGCTCATTTTAAGATATCATGGTGAATCGTCAATATATAATGTATTCTTGTTTTGTTTCAGTTGGCTTACTTAGTTTCGTCATGCGTATTAAATAACCTCATCCATCAAGGTTAATTACGCAGGTATTATGAATTATTGTGGATACTAAATTTATTTTGCTTGAGAGTGAAATTACAAGATACATGGGATTGATTGCTAAAATGCAAAAAATGTATCAACACCGTTGAAGGAAACACATAGGTTATTTCTGGGGATTAAATACCGTGGATAGCTAAAATGACTGAGGGAAACCTCTTGACAAAAGCCAACGAAAGAAACAATTGGAACTCAGAAAATGAAAATGCTTACGCGGTATACATTCATTCAAGGAAAGTTGTAGCAAAGACTGACAAAGGGTAAAATGGAGGACAGGCGAGTGGAAAAAGGAAGAAGTGCCGGATATTTCAGGAAACCTGTTTGGGATAGTCAGCAAGGAAACTAATAACGTTCATCGGGCAGTGAGAATCATGGCGTCCAATGCGTGTTGGCAAGGTATTTGATTATTATGAGTATCATGAGAAGTGTGCCTTTGTGCACATTAGGTCATATATACTCCACGAAGAAACCGGATCACAACCCGTGTGATGCAGTCTGAAGAAACCTCTCGTTATTTTAAAAGAGCTCAGATGAGCTGAATTTAAGAAGTCATTATAATGCGTCTTCGCGCAGCATACTTACCAGCCACAGTGCGTCGTGGTTTGCCGCAGCAAATACATTGGTGATAAAAACAACCAGCGAGTACGGCGGCTGTTTTAATTTCTGCACTTCTCCTGAAACCGACGAGCCGCAAACACACCAGATCGACAGTGCTGCGACCCGAAAGGAACCCATACTTCTCTTCCAACATGTTCGTTACCCCTACTTTAATAATGAGGCGGTTGGGCAGGAATCGGGCAATTACCTTGTCCACACAACTCAGAAAATTGATACCAAGATAATTTGTTGCACGTTGCTTGCCTCATTTGCTATTGTACTGTGGTACCAAACAGGTATCCTTTAGTTCAGCAGGTACCTCCTCCTCAATCCACACACATTGCACCAACTCTTGCAGCGCATTCACCAAAGCGGGTTCACCTTGTTTCAATTCTTCAGGCGAAACTCTGTCGGCACCAGCACGCTTGCCGTTTCGCGGCTGGTCGAGTTGTCTCCGCGTCTCATACAGTTTCGGCATGTTCGCCAAATTCACCTTAACCTAGTGCTGCTTCGGGCCGTTCAAATTAGGTCAGACAAGCTCTGGTCGGTTGTTCAAGAGAGAGTCAGGTTTTTTCGTCACAGTTGTAGTATACTTGCAGTCTGTGTGCAAACAACTCCTGCTCTTCCATCGAACAACGTTCTCCGCTGCTCCGACCTCACTTCATACACCGGGTTCCAAAAGTCAAATAATTCCTTGTGTTGGCGGCGTTCAGCGTAGCATTTTATATGCTTCGGCCTCCCCGTTCAAAATAATTTTTAATGCGACGACTTTTGCGAAGTGACCTCTTCTTTCCATGTCACCGGAGTCTGCCACATGTGCAACAAATGCTGCATACATCTCAGACACCGAGGCACCAATCGTCGCAGTGTTCTCATCAAAACAATCGGGCCGCTCATATTTTACGCGTTCGATTTTTTCCTCGCTAGCACTAGTCATCTGGTCACTGAGCTGGAGCCGCAATTCACCCACTGTGGTTACGCAATCTACATCAAACAGGCTTGCAGCCGCGGCCTTCTCCTGCTCAATACATTTCCCTACTAAACGGATGGAGGGAATGTTTCATTTACGCCTCAGGTTCACGGCAGGTACACAGTACGTACATTTCCGAAAGTAGGAGTACAATTCGGTCCCCACCAATTTATGGTCACTACCACATACAGTTCCGCGCAGTACACATGTCATGCGCACTTCACACACGTTAAGCTGGCGCAGTTCGTTTACCTAATTGCAAATATATCTTCTGTTTTGAAGTGAACAGGATCATTTGTTGCAAATACACGCTTATGGACCAGGTCAAAATGGGATGTTACTCCTAGGTTGATGTGTTTAGTAGCTGTGACTCAAGTTGTGGCATCTTATAACGTTGGGTGCAGGTTAGTTTTAAAGAAAAGTTCTTTAGACATAAGTGTCCACGTTTTAGCCGCTTTTACAAGTAATACATGGCGAATACACACCTCTAACACGCGTAGCTTAGATCCACGCATAAACCATGACGTTACTATAGATTTTGTACTTTTCGTCATGTAGCCGCTATGACTACACCTTGCTCATCAAAGTGTAAGGGATGCTTAGATCACGTATAGTATTATTATGTCAGATATGTTTACTAACAAAGTAATGAGCATTGGCGTGATTTATATTTGCATGTCAACACATTGCATTTGTCCGCTGTGAAAGACATTTTGCCAATCGATACACCAATAGTCCAAGGTCAATAGGTCTGTACCATAGACTTTATGCGATTAATATCTAGAGTATCGTTCAAACACCGAAAATCGAAAGCTCATGGTATATGTTATGTCATCAAAGATATATATTGTCCCAACTATTTCTGCCAGCTATATAATTGATAAACCTGAGAGGAAGCAAATAACACGAATACAACCTGAAAACCTATCAAATTTCATCATCATGAGTAATGATTTAACATGCCTTAGCTATTCCTGTCGCTTGTGACCAGAGCGGCAGCATTCGGACCATGAATGCAAAGGATGTATGATCCAGTATTTTGTTCATATCTGCAGAAAGACTGTCTTGCAGCATCAGTAGCATATCTCTGTTAAGTGAACGAAAGTATGTTGCTTGTTCTAACTTGCGCTTTAGTGCCTTTGTTTAGAAGGTCCAAATGAAGTTTTTGAAAGGAATCTTTGTTTTTGAATTACCCTTGAATATCCGCGTGGGTTTTGGCGCGTAGAGCAATCGAGTATAAGGCGAACAATCTAACAAGTAGGTAGCTTTCGATTTCTACGCAACCGTTTTAAGAGGGATGTGCTCTAAGATTCTGTAGGCAGGTTTTGCCCTCTTTTCAACAGACTAAAGCAAATTCAGCTATATCGAGTATTTTCACCAAAAGTTTGCATACACAAATTTAAATGGCCAAGTTGCATGCAAAGAAATCTAAATTGCAGTTAATTTGCGAAAACTAAAATGGTCAACTGTCACTATGCATCCACTCATACAGTTTGGAGGGAAAATACATTGACATCTCCAGAGTTGATTGGGGCTGGATACAAAACATCTCGATTTGCATAAACTTGGTTTCAGCCACCGAAACACCGAAGCCCCAGCAAACTGTAGCAAACGGGAGCTCATTGTTTGTTACTTAACGTGGATGATCCGCATGGGAAGCGACACACAGAGCAATCGATTATATGGACAGTAATCGAGCCAGTGTGTAGCTTGGGGCTCGTTGCAACCATGTTAAGAAGAATGTGCTCTGTTATGTGTGCAGACAGGCTTATTTTTTATTTATATTATCTAGTTTCCACTTGAAATCAAGTCAAACTGTAACACACTTTGGCAGCTGTAAAAACCAATACCTAGCAGGGATGTTTCTGAAATCCCTCCGTAGTTAAATTATCTAGTATATAAGCTGCGAAGCATATGTAGACAACAACTTCATTCACAGCGTGAACTTTTAACATATTCAACTGGTTTTCGGGCTAATAGAGCGGGGGCTCAAACTTACAGCGGAAAATCGAAATTTGGATTCAACGAATCACGGGCAATGCTGCTTTTCAACACAGCAAATATTCCCATTGTAATCAAATGAATCAAGGCCAGAAAACAGTTCAGGGGTAAGATATCTTTTCGGTAAAATCTCGTCAGACCCAAACTTTTACATGACACGGATTATGTGGGGTAAGCGTCAAATCGGGCTGGGATTGATTTCTAAGGTGTTTGAAAGGTCAAGATCGATGACTTAAGGTGGCTACAGATGGTAGGAAAAATGCATCAAAGGAAATTAATACAAGCTTCAGGGCCTAAAGTAAATAGCTAAAGTCACAAAGGGTAGTTAAGTAACCATGTCAGTCGGCCAAGGTAGTAGTATCGGCCGTATGAATCTTTTGTGTACGCATAATTCCGGCTTCAGATGATGGATGTAAATAGCCTCGGCGATAGACAAGATTTGCTTTCGTCAGCCTTGTGATAAGCGTTCAGGTAGTGAATAGATGACTTTAAAGTCATTCTCCGATGCAGTATGGCCACTTTCGAGGAGGTGCGACATGATTGAGCTGTCTGAGGCCCTCATTTCGCCTTTGTAAAACCACGCCGGGATGTGCTCGCGAATCCTCTGGGATAGACGTCTCGTTGTGCGACCCACGTATCGTGCACCACAAGAGCACGAGTACTGATAAACGAGCATTGAACGGGTCAACGATGGCAGACTATCTTTCAAGGGTTTTGCGAGCAATGGTTTGTTGTGGTAAACAATTCTTAAGCGGGCTGCGAAATAAGTTTTCTCAACAGCATCTTTCAAACGTCGAGATAGGATATCAGCTGCAGTGTCGCCCTTAAATGGTAAATGTATGAACAGCTCTTTCTTGGGAGCAATGCTTCTAGGTGGCTTTCGTTTGCGTTCTTTCATATGTTTCATGATAAACTTATCGGGATAACCATTCTCACGAAGGGCGTCGCTGATTCTCTGTAGCTGTTCGTTGACGGTATAAGGAGAAGAATGTGCTCTGTTATATATGCTGACAGCCTTATTTATTTGGGTTATATTATCTAGGTTACACTTGAAATCAAGGTAGCGTTTAACACACTTTTACAGCTGTAAAAACCAATACCTGACAGGGCTTTTTCTGAAATCCCTCCAAAGTTAAAATATCTAGTGCATAAACTGCGACCCACATACAAAGAACAACTTCATTCACAGCGTGAACTTTTAACATATTCAACTGGTTTCCGGGCTAATAGAGCGGGGGCTCAAACTTACAGCGGAAAATCGAAATTTGGATTCCTGATCGCCCTACGGTTTTCTTCCTGGAGACTTGTTGTTGAATATTACTTTCATCGCTGGATAGTGAGACAAAAATATAAGGTGGAAAATCAGAGTTTTAACTTCGAACATTTTGCTCTGAGAGTACTACTTTGCTATTAGAGGCCTTATGTACTTTTCACCTAAAGTGAGTCGATGTTATATTCCACGTTATGTGAGCTATTTTAATAGCGTTTTCTCGATTACATCAGCATCGTCGTTTTCCTGCGAAAATTTACCATGCTATGCCTCTTCAGACACTATCCTCAATGCACCAAACTGCAACGTTTTGATTATCGGAATTTTTCTACCTAGAATGTTAAACACCAGCCGCTATCTGCTTAAAGCTAATTATAGCGTTCACAAATTGACCATCCAAACCACTGCATGGATGTGCGACCTACGTTATGGTGCACAGAACTAATTCCGTTGTTTCTTAGTCTGCAGACTACACTTGCTGGTGGTAACACGTTCCATACGCACATACAACTTTCCAACCTCTTCGTAGGTGTGCACATGATCACCAAATTGTCGACACTGCACTAAACTGTAGGCCTCGTTTGTATTCTTTTCTTCGCAACAACTTTTCAAAGTCGGATTCACATGGTATGCAATAGCAGGACAATGGTAGTTACCTTCCTCCATTTTACAAATACATATAATCAGAAGGCAATTGTTATTTACACAAATATGAATTTGTCTAACTACTGCTGAATAAATGGAAATATCAGAAATTATTGCTAATCGGATAGGCATGGCTTATTGTTTAACCGTGAGAGCATAAATTATTATGGTAAACAATATTATGATATGTGTTCTGTAGACTTCCTATAGAGTTGCTTTTATCTATCTATACTTTTGCTCATCTGGAACAACAAAGTTTTTGCGGTGTTATATATTGTTAACACTAGGGACGCTGCGAATTAACAGTTATTTTTATATCTTCTACGATTTTAATGGCGTACACTTTCAGTTCTACTGTGTTTATTTATCGTTATGGTTGCAATATTATTAGAAAACAAAGTGAGTTGCTTAAAATCTGGTCCACCTTTTCCAATAAAATCCAGAAGCGAAACTTAAAATATGTTGCACTAGGGGCATATAATTAGTAAGGTATTGTCGTTTAAATGGCGCATAATAGGAACCGATTGTAATGGTTCCATGCTTGGCATACATGGGAGAATAGGTCTCATTCAGGATTATAGTATTCTATGAAATGATCTACCTATTCGATCAACGTAACCAAATATGTCCAAAACACGGTTCCATGACAAAGTTACTGCTTATTTACGTATAAAATACAGCATTGATGTAGATATCGTAGGACATGAGTTTGGAAAACAGGTATTAGCAGAAGAGGCTAATAAAGCATTCAGCCGAAGTCCGTAACAGTGATTCCAATCACTGCCTATGCTGGTAAGTCAATCAATCATGTAAGTGAAAATCACCTGAAAAATAAGACGAAATATTGCTATTTAAATGATCCACAGAAAAGACGGTATTATGAATTGGGAAGTGAAGAGTGGCAAAAGAAATTGTCTTCCTAGTGATGGCCAGTGTTTTATTTGCGAATGCCACCGTCTCAAAAACTAATCCATGATTTTTTGAATATAATTTTATCATATATATATCTATGTACGAAGGTATCTACGCGTGACAAATTCCCACTTTCTACTATCTTCACATAATTGAACAATGTCGGTAATGTGCGAACCTGCTGATCACACTAGCAACTACTTCACTACACATAAGAAAGTCGTTAACATTTGCTTGGAGCAATTAAACAGTTTTACTCAATACACAAATGAAACAACTTTTCCTCATATATTACGATAAATCTTAACAACGCTGTTTATGTATTAGATAACTACTGGAATTACCTGGTATGTACAATGATTGTTTATCATACAAATCTATCAAATGTTAAACTCCGAGAGCTCTAACTGCGGGACAAGGACACGTAGTGTTTACTAACTGGTAAAGACAACCAATAAAATGTACACACTTTTGGCGACAAGTTAACTTGACGTTCAGGAAAACTTGCATAGTTTGAACTCGAATCGCACTCTTTGCAACAACTGCCCCACAAGGTTGCTGGCTGTCCATTTATTACCGAAGAATGTAACCGTTATCTTAATGCCGTAAAAGTAATTGTGTACACAAAGGAATTATGATGTATCAGTTCCGTTTTGCAAGCAGAAAATATCAAATAATACACATTATCTATTTCGCGCACGGATATTTAATACTTTTGTCAGCAGAAAGCCTGACAGTTTGGCGTGGTCTAGGTGCAATTCATACAATTTGATGGTAAATATCGAGGAGCAACACTGATGTATCGTTTCCATAGGATTACTGCAAATGACATGAAAAATATAGTGGATCAAACGCTTCCTCGGAATAGAAAATGTGAATTCTGAATAATGCATCATTCACTATACACACTAACTGTAAATGGAAAACACCTATGCTGCAAATTGTGAAACATAAACGTGATACATTCCATTATTTAGTGGACCCTCAGAACAGTGGTGTATGGTCTTAGAAAAGCTGCAAAAATCTGATAGCTCTGTTCGAAGTAAGTGTAAATGGACAGAGTAAATATAAGACGATTGCCAAAATATGTTTTTTTGCTGCAGAGTGAGAGGCAGTATTCTACCGCGAGTGTTCACGAAAACTCAACAGAACCAACACCTTAAAATATTTATCTGTACATTTGCATATTGACAGGATAACGCGGTTTAAATGAGCATGCATGCTGAAGTAAGTAGTGCTTTCATCGAATGTTTTACGTTGTGCTATAAGCAAGCACTCTTATTTCGGTTTAATCAGCTTCCACTTATTTTAATGAAGGGGCTTAAGGTTTGCAGCACTTAGAGAAGAAAATTCGTCAGTGTAATGCCTACGCTTAATGAACCTTGCCTCAAGAGGCGCATCAGGCTCAATTTTACCCCTGCGGAACTTCAAACATATTAATCCCAACCTTGCTATTCCCCAATGGTTGGAACATTGCGCTGTGACGGATCTTGTTGTCTCTGCTGGCCCTGAACTAAAAATAGAATATGCATAATATTGATAATGGAGAAAACAATTAAGGTTCAAATGGTTAAACGATTAGAAGTGTGCTGCAAAAAAGGAATTCACAAATGCCAGCGAATCAGCTGTTTCAGCAAGCCAGTTAATATCCTCAAACAATTATAGTGTGAAATACAAAATGCACTTTCACAAAAACGTCGTTTACCAGCGGGGATTGGTATACCAGTCCGTTTCGTTATGTATTTCTGCTGCGGTGTCAACTACGTGCTGTGCTTTATCTCACAACCAGGTATAGAGACAGCGTGCAACCCAGTCAATGAACTTATGGCATAAATGACTTACCGAGCGGAGACAGTCCACATTTTATCTAATCGCAGCCTGTTCCCTGAGGGTTCTACTCGAAAGCCGTCCAGCGGAATTCCTTAAGATCCACCCGGTGTTGAGCCAGATTTGATGAATACTCCATACTCCTAAGTGACCGATTATGACCGAGTTTTACTGTCTTCATTGTGAAGTGACGAATTCCCCAACTAAACAGTTAAGTGGGCAAAAATATAATACCGCAAACATTGCTGCTGAGGAATAGAGTGATATTCCGTCGTCTCCTTTTATGAGGGCATTTAGCTTACATCATGAATAATACAGAGACAGATACAGGGCTACAACTTATTGCATCCTACCCAATCCATTTGGCACGTCTAGCCATCATCTGTTTACAGTACGTATTCATCTAAACAATTGTGAAATTGGTAATCAATCAATGCAACTATGGTTTCTACAACCGCAGTACACGGAAAAGGAATCTAACATCAACCCTAAGTCGAGGAGTGGAACAGACTATTGATTACTTTCATAATAGCCAAAGATTATTAGCTTTTTCATACATGTTTAACTGAAGTCATCTAGGCACCGGTTATCAAATACGATCAACCACAAAACAGCCGCAATTCTTGGTGAAGATGTTTCTTTCCCATGCTATACACCGGCTTCAACACTGAGATGAACATTTAACGAGGAAAATACGCTAACTTTTGAAATTTTTATACTATTGATAACAATATATATTCCACCTGATTCGAGAAACAGTATATAAAGCTGCCCAGATTAATTTTTATAAAAGTATCCATGCTGTTTTGTGGAAGATAAGCATAAGTGGAATAATGGGGAACGAGTATTGGTTGGTTACCTTCTGGTGCATGATTAAGGCAAAAGCCAAGTTTAGAAATATTGAAGTTTAGATATTTTTGGGTCCCTCTTGGAATACATAGGGATCTTTCCCATTGGAAAAAAATGAGTATGGTAATTAGATCATGGTAACTGGCGAGTTTGCTTCTAAATGTTGTCACAAGAATTAAAAGTGAACGTTAGTTTATTCCCCAGGTAGCTGTAGTTTAAAGAAAATAGCGAATGTTTGTTCTAGCCCTTTACATCTTCAGTGTAGAATCCTACTTTCGAATAACTCGACTAAAGCTGTGAAGTAGTCCGAGTGTACTCATATCGGAATATTTTTCATGTAGCAGGATGAAAAGCGGCAATACCTTTGCTTTTATCGTCGGATCCAAAGTGATTCGCGATCATTTCAACGTTCTTGATATCTCCTATCAGAATGCTTACTATTCAGAAGTTTAGTAAACGACCACTTCCAAAATTGTGTAATTTTTTCTCATCTTATTGTAAATTATGCTGCAGTATTCGAGGATGGAGAGGGTGGGTAGCTTACACGGCTAAACGCTAGCAAGCGTTATATGAATTTGTTGAATATATCGAACTCAGGCTATGTTGCACGCGTCACTTTGTAGTGACATTTAGGAAAACTTGAAGGTCGATGATTACCTAATTTCAAAAGCACGCGTTGACAGCTGTGTAGGGACGTGTTTATTGTATATTGCGATAGATCCTTCAAGAATGGGATAGGCTTAATACATGAGGCTTGATTTCTTATGCGAATTGTTCATTATTTATATGCGGCATCCTGACTCCGGGTAAAATCAGTCACTTTGAATGATCAATAGTGTCCCTTGATGCTCGTCTCGCAGAAGCTTACAGACGATCTTGATACCGTCAGCAAATACAAATGGACATCCGTGTTTTACAGATATGGTAATTTCATTGATCTATAGCAGAACCAGAGCAAGAACGAGCACGGTCCTTTGGATGACCGCATTGAGGATGTGGAGTTGCGAAGTTCAATAGTCACAGAGTGATTACATAATGAGACCACTCCGTTATGATGCTAGCCAATCTAGTAATGTGAAACGGACCCTAAATTCTTTAAATTTTGTAACAACCGCTTGTCGAATGATGGGTGTATGTCAAGAAACAGAATTGCTGCTACTAAGTATACTAGTTCTGAGAAGTGCGGATCAAATCAGTTAGTGAAGTATGTATTTTTGAAGCTTTTATATGATGATAGCATAATAAAAGCGACCGGTAATGTCATTTAATGGTTGCTTGCGGTTTCGGTGTTAACATTGGCAAACAGCGTGTAGAAGAAGTGCTACAAAGACATCCATACCTACAGCAAAACTATCACAAAATATACGTTTCTGATGCCGGATTCATTACCTATATTTCCTTCAATTATGTAACTCTTAATAACATTTCATTCAATTGAGGGCGATATAAGATGAATGGATATAGTAAAATATGTCGTCACCAAAGTAGATTTTTGCAGCAAATAGTTCCTATCCGAACCTTGATAAATACAGTGTTGGTGTCGAATATCTCAGATGCATACATTTTGTACCGAAAGCGCCATCGCGATGAGGCTGGACCTTACCGTGGTGCGATGGTTTGTGTGCCTTAGCGATCGGTTGAGCTATGCTGCTTGGTGCATTAGTTTCCACCTTCAAAGCCACTCATGCCAGATTAATCAATGGTTAGAGGCCAGACAAACTCAACCTCCTGGTCATCCACGTTGGGGTTGGAATGAGGTGGCTCCTTATTCCATAAAACGGATTCCTTGTAGCCCAACGCCAAACCCGCTACCTTGCGGTCAGGTTTTTGAACCAAAGGCTTTGGTTGAGAACCCTAATCGTTTTCCTGCCTAGGCCTGGGCAACCTGACAGCATCCTGTCTACGCAATACAATGAATTTCTCTTCAAACAGTTTCCTGGTGCTCTGGCCACCGCAGAGGATAATCAACGCTGCCCTATCGGCTGCATCGAGCAGGGTGGATTGGTGTTTGGATGCTACTGCTCAACTCCTCCCATCCTCATATTCCTCCTCTTACGCATTTTCACTCTTACCAACCCGTTCCAGCTTCACTTGTATCCCCTCCTGATTTCAACCCTCCAAATCTTGGCCCACACCCACTTTGCTATGCTAGGATTTTACCTTCTAGTTTCGACTCACATGTGAACATGCGTCATTCCTCTCCTGTCGACAAGTCAATGTCCAACCAAACGGCCAAGCCCAGCTGATCGACTTCCATTTGGAGTCCTCGATCATTCTTTAGATTGGCACGCCTCAATGTACGCACATTTCTACAGATCGGTCAACAGGCAGCACTTGCCCGAACATTAGAGAACCTCTCGATCGATATATGCTGATTATCGGAGACCTGCCTGCAAGAATCGAGCTCTATGCTCACTTTGCGATCCCCTCAGTTGCACCAGCAGCACTCTCTCATTGCGCCTATCTGGTGACGATACAGCTACGAGCACTGACCAAGCCGGTTTTGGTATTGCCCTGAGTCCCCGGGATGGAGCTTCTCTGGTTGACTGGAATCCAAGCAGTAGCCAGTTGTGTGCGGTCCGATTGGCTGGCGCGTTCAAAGCTTCGCAGTTGCGCGGGACTAGTAGGTGTCCATTCGTCATCGCTGCCTATGCACACAAACTCTAGCGAAGATACGGTAAAAGATGACTTCTATCGCCAATTGAACGAGCTCCTTAGCCACAGAAGAAGCACGGACATGTTGTGCTTGCGAGGCTTCTGAACGCTCAAGTAGGAAGGTTGTTTACTAATGAACTGCATCTGGGCGGCCAACATGGTGTAGGCTTCCATAATGATAACGTGAGCGGTTACTTCATTTGTGTGAAAATGCTCGCTTATTTTTTGCGAGCACTAATTTCCGACACAGCATCCGCCGGAGGGTGACTTTTCATCTACCAGTCTCAAACCAGCTATGAACGCAAATCGATCACATTGCGATAAGTTACCGATGGAGAAGCTGCGTCCAGAACTGTCGCTCGATTTGGAGCACAGGTGTGGACACCGACCATGCACTTGTATGTGCTGACGTTCAGATGCGTTTTGGCGAACGCCCACGACGACGTTGTGAGCGCATTGACACCAGCCAACTGCCGAAGCCAGCTTTTCTGAATGCCTATCAAAGTACGCTGTCATGCGAGTTGGATAAACGCTCACTGGATGCAATTGAAGCTCACTGGGCTCATATTCACCAGACCTTACTAGCAGCAGGCAAATCCTCATGTGGTGTGTCTAATCGCCAACATGGACATTGGGTCTCTTCACAGTCTCTGGAATTTATCGATGCTCGCCGGCATATTCCGGCTGGAAGCGAACACAATGCAACTCGCAAAGAGCTCCGGGCAAAGCTTCGTGTTAGCATGAAGACAGACCGTGAATCCTGGTGGTCTCATCGTGCGTCAGAGATGGAAATGGCCGCTGCCATTAGTAACCATAGTAAGTTATTCCAGCTGATACAGGAAACGGGCAGCAGAAGACCTGGTGTTTGTGAAACTATACATGACGAGAATGGACAGCCTATTTACAACTTGTCAAAAAGCTTGCAGCGTTTAGCTGAACACTTTGAAATGCCAGTTAATCTGTCGGAACTGTTAGATTTATTGCCGGCCACTGACCACTCTGCTCCGTGAGCTGTCCCTTTGGATCCGCACTCTTGCTCAGAATTGGAAGTGAGATCGCACTGTTGAAGTTAACTAAAGCCGCGCGATCAGATGACCTACCTCCAGCCCTCTTCAAATTCGGGGGAATTGCTCTTGTTGATGATTTATACGGGTTACCAGCGAAACTGTGGGAGCCGTAACTGTCCCAACCGACTGTCCCAACCGACCGTCATAGTCCAAATGTTCGAGGAATACTCACGATGGGAATGCAGCAGCCATAGACAAACCAGTCTGATCTTCATCTCCTCCAAATTGCTTGCCTCCGGAATCCTTAAAAGACTGGCAGGCACTTGTGAAGACATATTCGTGAATAGCAAGCAGGGTTTCTTCGAGGTCGTGGCTGCATTGACCACATCTTCACTTTGCTTCAGTTGTTGGAGCACCGTCACACATATATTTGCGGCGAACCGTTGTCGTGTTCCTCGATACCAAAGGTGTATTCGGTTCGGGGATAGACGTCCACTTTGGCACTGTGTACTCAGGAAAATTGTGCCCAAAAAATATATAAATATTATACAGGCTTTATACGCTCGTAGCTCAGGCAGGGTGAGGGCTTACGACAAGCTGTCTTCGTCCTTCAATATCTCCAGCGGTGTGAGACACGGATATCCATTGTCACCTTTCCTCTTCAACTTCTCTATTGACTATGTCAGGGAAATCCCGTTAACAGGACACGACTTATAAGGTGTGGATCTGCTCCCAGGAGAACGACTGCTTGACTTCGATTATGCTGACGATATTGCCCTAATCTGTGACAGCTCCCAGACTTGCTAAGCGTTACCGGACAGAACAGCACTAATTGTCAACCGTTTCTGGCTTTGCTTTGCCCCATCGAAGGCCAAAGCTTTCCTTTAAGATTGGCCTGGATCGCCTCCTTCGCCCAACCTTGGTGGCGATGATCTAGAAGTCGTTCAAAAATTCAGCTACCTTGGAAGTTTTATCAGCGCTCGTGAGATTGAAGATGGCAACAGGATCCGTAAAGGGAAAGGTCGAGTCGATTTTGCTAACCTTCGCAACTAATGGCACCGGCGCGACGTTACACTCGCCCTGAAGTATAGAGTGTACAATGCAGCCGTACGTTTGACCTGTGTACGGTTGCGTAAACTGGCTGATTGGATTAGCGCACATAAAGAGGCCATATAGGTTCGAGCACCGGTGCCTTCGCAATTTAGCTCACATCTGGTGAGAACACCGGGTTAGCAACGAGCGCCTTGTTTACGGCACAGTAAAAGGAACTGAACCGCTCTGCACCGTTATTTCGCGCACCAGGATCCGATGGCTCGGTCACGTGTTACTCATGCCCGCCCAATAACTCCCGCGATGTGCGTTGTTTGCGCGCCGGTGGTGTGGATGTAGGAAGATGAGGGGAGGCCAAGCGATGACCTGGTCGAGAGGAGTGAAGGCCCTCACTTCTGAGCTGTCCTCGGTTGGGACATCTCGGCTCACTGGTTGGGGTCCGAAAGATCATGCACATGTTTAACTGCATACACTTGTTCATATGCCTAGGAGCCGACCTCAGTGGTGTTCGTGCTGTGAGTTTCTTTGTCCCAACTCATCCCTCTTAGCCTCCCCTGCAACCACCATCTCATTATTTATCATTTTATAATTTTGTACAGTAAATTGTTTTTTTTCCTGCTGCTTAGCATGCGGTTGGTAGCTTACGGGAACGATGCCCATACGTTACCATTAGCTCAGCTGGCTTGCACCTTTTGCATTTTGTTCTCTTTTTCCTTTAAGTGTTGCGGCACAGTAGCTGAGGTGTTTCCCACCTCTAGCTAACGTGTATAGTGTGTGTGTACCGAAAGCGAGAAATTGGAAGTACAAAGATTATATGTTCCAAACACAAAGGAATCAAATGGTGAGAAATGCAAAGTAGTTCCTGCTACCTCAACCATGGCAATCTGAAGTTGACCAATATTGCTATTGGATACAGAGCACTGTTTCACACTGTTTACTTACGAGAGCCTCAGCGAATCGGAAGGGCGTGAAATTTGTGTGGCGCAACGGAATCATGAAGACGTGGTGGCGGCGATCAATGACTTGACTTCAATAAGGTCCTAACGAGCGAAGATTTCGCTAGCGCGCATAGCCCTGCCTTCCTATTTGGGGGAGTTTGCTGTGTTATTTCCGACTGAACCACGTTAAGCAAGTGCTCCTTAGTTTGCTCGAATATAGTTCAGTGTCGTATGTTACAGAGGCCCCGACTGTTAAACTGTCTTTGAACTTTTTCTTTATTTTTTCTAGTTCTTGCTCAAACATTTAGTTAAATAAAATCCACCATATGGACAGAAACCAGTATTTATCCGACCAATGTGTTTGCTTTCAGTGCATGTTCTCTTTCCTTCATTGGCATTCCCACAACTTGAATTAGAGTGTCGAGAACCGTTCACAGCTTTCTATATTGACAAGCAGTGAATTTCCGCCGTGACATGGTGAACGGAATAAAGCACACACCTAAATTGCGCACATTATAAAGCGCACATATTTGAATGTGCATACGAAGAAAGTGCACACAGGAGAACGCCCAAATCGGGAACTGTCTACAAGGACACTAGGCCACTTAATGTCTGAAAATGCGGTATTTTAACAAATTCAGCAAAACTGACTGCCCCATTTATTTGGCACTAACACGATAAATGTTTGCACATTTGTCCCCGACAGGTGCACATTCCACCCATAAATACCAATTACGACTTGTTTTTGCACTCTGTTGTATTAACATATAAGGTGATATATCAGGATGTCTGAAATAACGAAACCGTTCCTTCCTAATATGATGCCCAAAAGGCGATGAAGTTTTGAGAAGGTTTCAATAATCGCAGCGAGAATAGTTTTTCCAGACGCTAAAAGCTGGGACTACTATTTTTACTTGACCATAGTCTCAACAGGAATGCCAGAAGCATCGGACTAGAAACAGCCGTTGAAACGGAATCAAACAAAAAAATCTAGCTCAAGTCTCTGGCTGTGCTAACCTATGTCCCACTTGAGAATGTAAGACATTTTTATGAACAATATGACAAATAATACCCATATTAAACCCCGTAAACTTATTGTTTAATTTACGTTTGCCGCAAGATTAGGATATATGTCAGTAAGGAACCCGGTATACTAATTTTAAAGTGGGTATTTTTTCACGTGAGTGTTTCATAGAGGCTATCTCAGTTCAGATTAAAGAATTAATAAAGGAAGCAACTTTTAGCGATCGTATGTAATATGAACCACTATAAGATGACACCAGTGAAACTTTCTAGCGAGCGAAGTGGGAGTAACAGCGCACATTGCAGCTGGGTGTGATATTGGACAATGGGTGTTTTTCATTCTCATCTATTTACTTTAACATACAGTGAATATTCTACATTGGTCGCTAAAGATGATACTGGAGGAAGTACTTGTGGACAAAATTTAACACATCGTACTACGGCAAACCTGGGTAGTTAGCAGATGCCTAAGAATTTTCTCTGAATTTCTCTGGGTACGCTTTCTTTCGTAGGCATGTTGTTCGTGAGCGCCCCATTGATGTGTGCGCTTTCATCGTAAAACACATTTGCACGTGTTTAATTAGATTGTGGGCGAAATGACTGGATTCTCTATCGTTTTGATTTAAATCACCTTTACATTTAGCACTATCAGTTGGCGGTTTAAATGTTGTGTTTCATTTGACTAGTCCTTTGATGTGGCACTGCCTAATGTCAGTTTGCAAGCTGAGGCCATACTTGTGGCATATTGAGTGGGCTGAAGCTTGTTGAAGTCGATCTTTTAATTATGGATCGAATCATTTTTAACGTAGCCTTGACTACTACGTTTAAATCCACGACCGGTTTTCTGTAACGATAGACATTACCAAATACTGGCGATGTAGCTAAACGTGTTGACATACGTTACACTGAAACAAGATAATAGTATTTTACTCGTAAGAACATTGTGGTAAACGGCGTAATGCAAAAGGTTTAAGCTTGTAAGTCAATGTTCTCTTTGATTATCCATCTCCGTCAAGTTCGATCAAGCTATCAAGAATTGTCGTGTGCGAACGCACGATATGTTTAACTTTAATTAACTTCCGCTATACCGGTAAGAGTAAGGTATCATTTTTCATCGCAAGTTTTTACCCACCATCAAGATCAGCGTTTTCATATGCAAGCATTGAGAATTAGTGAATTACGACGTGTCGAATTGGCCATATGTCCTACTCAAGAGCTGTTAAGGGCTCACACGCTGCTTTTTCATGCTCTCTGGTAAAGCAGGAGTGACATTTAACGAGTTATTTAAAATCAATTTCATAGGAAAGACAATGCAACTCGGCACCTTTGATTTATGTTCATATTCCAGCTAACTAGGATATTGCTATACAAATTACCGTATATTACCAAATATAAGAATGACAGCAAAACTTGTCAATATCGAACTGATCGAAAGTCGTGAGTCCGCGTATTAGTCAACCTCCAAAAATGCAGCAAAATAGCCCAGATTAATTGTTTATTCACGACATTGTTGTCATCACTACCTACTCCCACTTGAATGTTTTCAAGCGAGACCTGCACTATTTTTGGTCTGTTTTGGTGACCGTAATGTATAAGCGCTTTTGATTCGCTTCCTAAAATAGAGCTAAATGTACCTCACATAACCTCTGGTACCGTCCATCACTAGCGGGTGGTTGTAAGAAGAAAGAAGGAGGAGATGTGTGCTGTGGGTGGACTTTATGTGTGAGTTTTTCCAATTGCCTATAACCAATTTATAAGCCTACCTCCATTACAGAAGTGAAGCACTTATCAAAGTCTCTAGTTTATTATTTATTAATATAATGTATAGGGTGAACTTTATCTCTCAAGCGTGTTTTCAGCTCTTCTTGCCATTGTAATTCAAAAAACAAGTGTCACATAAGTAAACGCAAAACACGCTAATTAAATTAATGAAAGGACTGCATTTCTGGAAGAATGAACTCCAAATATCAAGTGAAATTATGTAGGAATACGTTGCGATCACGATAGATCATGTTGTATTGTATACTTTAACATGTCTACTAACCCGTTAATCCGTGCGGGCACTAACCCGGAAATGACTAGGAAATTCTCGTGTCGTGCACCGATAATTGGGTTTTCCAAGGCCAAATTAGTGTTATTTCTGAAATTCATGCATGGAGGTCAGCTTATGTGTCATCTAATCTTCTAGCTATCCGGTGTTTGCTGATCCGTGTCGGAAGTTTGCTTCCAGCTTATCCAGTGTGGTGCATCGCACATTCATTGCAGTTAATCGGGTAAATGACGTTATAATACCTTTGGTTGACTTTAATTTTCGATATCAATAAACGCCATAATGTTTTTCATTCGAAGTTGAAAATATCAGCATGCGACAGTTCAGAGCGTACGTATCTATTTACATATCTTTCTTTCGGTTAGGCGAATATTTGTCCACCTGTTTTATCGCATGCGTGCGCGTTTCCAAACATAACGCATTGTTGTTCAAGGCAGATTTGTTAACTCAGTACAAGGCCCTACTTAATTGACGAAGACAAAGTGATACTAAGTGCTACTATGTTATAACCTCGTTTTTGGTTGTTTCGTTGACGAAGATCCGGGATGGCAGCATTGTTTTTTCAGATAATAGCAGAAAAAAGCTCCCTCTGACAGTGTTCCGCATCGAGTTGCTGACCTGTTTGTTGTCCACGATCATACCAGTGGAATGCAGCGCGTAATATTGCGAAAACATTTCACATTGATACCATAACAATCCGAAAAGTTTACTACAGGTTTTTGCTGCTATATTGCTTCATATTCATCTGACATTCGTACTAATATGTTCGACTCTACTTCTGACAGGATTGCACCGCCAACGGAACGACCAGCACAGGAACATACAGCTGCCTCCTACTTACAGTCTCGTTGCAACGTCTGCTAAGATCATATATTGTCACCACATATATTCCAGAAGTACTCATTGTTCTGGTTTCTTGGCTCGGATTTTGGATTGATGTGAGAGCAGTCGCGGCCAGAATCTCTCTTGGCTTATTCACACTACTTGGCTTACTGACCGAGGTGAGGGAAATTAACCATTTTGATTCGTCTAACTATATTGGTGACTTTAAACGATATGAGTCATCATTCTTATGAGAATTTGGCTTCGTTATCATCAGCTTGTGTGGTTGACAGATGAATGGCTTTCTCTTTGGCTACATACTATAACATTCCATAGGTTTTATCTAGTTATACTTTAAGGCAAGTTATAAAAACCAAAATATGAGCGCCGGAAAATTTTACTTGTCTTACAGCTAGTATGCTGGTCAACAATCCTTATCACTCAGGAAAGCAAACTTAAGTGCTGTAACGAATCAACCGTAGAATTTGCTTGACTTCATCAACCCGAACCACGGCATATTTTGAAAAAGCAATTTATCACATTTCAATGTACGAACCGAATAAAACACTTTATAATGTATTTACAGCATCTGCTTGTTAAAATTTTTCGGACAAAATTTACAATAAGGTAAATTACACTATACATTTAGCTCAATTTAAAGATTCGGAAATGTTTTTGCAAGGAAAACCAACGAAATTTGACTTTAGTGGTGAAGTTCACACTTTATGAAATCCATCATATTTTATTACATCGATCCAGTACATTAAAAGCTTGTTTAATTTGTCACACCGACGAAAGTGTAGTAATTGTGTAACGTCTAAAAAACCGTATTTGACTAAAAAACATAGTTACTTTGTGAGATATACAGGTAGTTGTTTTGCCCGTGGATTATATATGGGGAAATGTTGTAATATATGCAGCCAACGTATGGGGATTTTTAAGCTCAGCCAAGTTAAATGCGGTTTTCCTTGACATAATATTTTCGAAAGTTGCAATCCTAGTTGCAATGTCTTCCCTAATATTGCAACCTAATTTCTTCCAATTCAGAGCTCCGGTGTTACTTCAATGCTTCCTCGAGTCACCTATCTTAGGGCAATCGACGTGTGGCTTAACGCTTGACTACTGTTTGTCATCGCTGCGTTGCTGGAATTCGCCATTGCGTATCTGGCTGCACCAACAAAGTGTACAAGCTATCCGGGAATCAGATAAAAACATAAAAAAGGGCAAATATATAATGATGATTGAAAGCTGGGCTGAAGGGAATCGCCTACCCGTGCGGTCGATCAGACAATCGATCGAGCGGACGAATGCGTTTTCAAACACCCGGCGAATTGGACTTTTGCCTCAGAGTTGAGAGGACAGTGTTTTCGGCGGCATTTTCTGGCTATGTTGGCAGAGTTTTTGTTAACACGTTTTTCGTGGTCAAGGCTGTTGGTATTTTGATTTTTCTTCGGCTGGGCTAGAATTGCTGCGGAGAAATTTCTGGGTGGTTAATTCGGAATAGCGAAAAAGAGAAGGTCTAACAATGGCGACGGACAAGCACGGAAATGTTACAAATTTTTCTGCCGAACATTTTCAAAAGCTGCTTCTTCAGCAACAATTCCAGATGGAAGCAAAAATGAAACTGATTGAAAGTTTAACGCAGTGCTTAAACGTACAATCAAACGGAGCAGCTACACGGGACACGCAGGCTGTTTCACTTGATCTTCTTACGAATTCAATCACTGAATTACATTATGATGCTGATTCGGAATCCACTTTCGAGGCGTGGTTCAAGCGTTGGGAGGATATGTTCCAGACGGATTTCAGCCGTCAAGATGATTCATGGAAAGTGCGCATTTTGCTCCGCAAGCTCGGAACTAATGAACATACAAGATTCCTTGACCACATATTGCCCAAAGAGCCGAAGGACATCACTTTCAACGAAGCAGTGGCAACACTCAAAGAAATTTTTGGTGAGTCGACATCATTGTTTATCATTCGCTATCAATGTTTAAAAATTGTAAAGCGTGATACAGACGACTATGGGGCACTAGCAGACATGGTTAACCGTGAATGTGAACGTTTCAAGTTACGCTGTTTGACGGATGACCAGTTTAAGTGTCTTATATTTGTCAGTGCTTTACAGTCTCCACGCGACGCGGAAATCCGCACTCGGCTCCTTGCTAATTTGGATCAAGACCCAGATTTGACATTGAAATCTCTTGTAGGCGAATGCAAACGGTTAATTACCTTGAAACACGACACGGCTATGATTGAGCAGAGTTGCCCCACCATTGCGGATAATGTTCATGCTGTGCAAAAAGCAAGAAAGACTGGCTCGAATAAGTCGTTCAACAGAAAGCCGAACAAGCCGCCTACACCTTGTTGTCATGTGGTGAATGGCATTTCGCACGATACTGTCCATTCAATCGTCAAATTTGTCATAAGTGCCATAAACGCGGCCACAAGGAAGACTTTTGCCATCAGTCCCGGCCAAGAAATGTGAAGCAGACCTACCGAAGGAAGAATTTCAGAAAACCTGACGCCGAATCACTATCGGTGATGGCTACGTTTCACAGCGATTCTAAAACACGCCGCCGATTTATCACTGTGCTTATCAACGGAATCCCAACCCGGCTGCAATTCGATACGGCATCAGATATAACGATCATTTCCAAGAACACTTGGAAGCACATAAAGAAGCCGAAGATGATTGATTCCAACAAAGTCGCTCGCAATGCGTCCGGTGGAGTGCTGAAGTTGGTCGGAGAAATAAATTGCAAAAGTTCATTCAACGGAGTGGAAAAGGCCGGAACCTGCTACTTGTCTGATCGACCAAACGTGAACCTCCTTGGACTTGACTGGATGGAAAAATTACAACTGTTTGATGCTCCAATGAGTCAGATTTGCAATACAGTACAAACCGACCCAGTACATTCATCATTGTCGATAGAAGAGATGACCAGAAAGCTAAAGCAGCAGTTTGTCACCTTGTTTAAAGATGGTCTCGGCCACTGCACTAAGTTCAAAGCAAAGTTGTGTCTCCGTGAAGGAACCAAGCCAGTCTTTAGAGCAAAAAGACCGGTACTGTATGCAGCCATGACAGTAGTTGATCAAGAGCTCGACCGACTAGAACGAGCCGGTGTCATCACACCAGTAAACTACTCTTCATGGGCTGCGCCGATTGTTGCTGTGAAAAAGCCGAACGGTAAAGTGCGTGTCTGCGCCGATTTTTCGACTGGCCTGAATGCCGCATTGGACGACCATCAATACCCCCTTCCGATACCAGAGGATATCTTTGCCAAGCTGAATGGCGGGAAGTGTTTCGCCAAGCTCGACTTGTCCGATGCCTACCTCCAGGTTGAGGTTGATGAAAGCTCAAGAGAATTGCTGACCATCAACACTCATCGTGGTTTGTACCAATACAACCGCCTCCCTTTTGGCGTGAAAACAGCACCAGCCATTTTCCAGTAGCTGATGGACACCATGCTCGCGGGAGTTTCTGGAGCCGCGGCGTATCTGGATGATATCATTTTAATGGGTCGGACAGCAGAAGAACTATTTCAGCGGCTCGCTGAAGTGCTTGTACGTATCCAGTCATATGGTTTCCGTATCCGCGTAGATATGTGTACCTTTTTTACACCAACCATCAAGTTTCGCGGTTTCATCTTCTCAAAAGACGGTCGTCGCCCTGATCCAGAAAATATCCCAGCTATTCAAAAGATGCCCCCACCTGTGGACTTGCAGTCGCTGCGTTCATTCTGTGGCCTAATCAGTCATTACAGCGCTTTTCTGCCCGAACTACATCGCCTGCGTGCCCCATTGAATAAGTTGCTGAGCAAGGGCCAAACCTGGAATTGGACGCCAGAATGTCAGACTGTGTTTGAGCGGGTCAAGTCATTGTTGGCTTCGGACTTACTCCTAACTCATTTTGATCCTTCCCGGGAAATTGTTCTTGCCACAGACGCATCGGGTCTAGGGATCGGTGCCGTAGTTTCCCATACGTTCCCAGATGGATCTCAGAAGGCGATCGCACATGCCGCCAGGACGCTAACGGAAGCTGAAAGAAACTACAGTCAGATCAAGAAGGAGGCATTGGCCATAGTGTTTGCTGTGAAGAAATTTTACATGATGCTGTATGGTCGCCGCTTCAAACTCTTGACGGATCACAAGCCGCTGCTGGCCTTTTTCGGCTCGAAGAAGGGAATTCCTGCCTATACAGTCAATCGACTCCAACGATGGGCATTTACATTGCTGGGCTATGATTTTGGAATCCGTTATCAGTCAACGAATTCGCTGTGCCAAGCAGATGCGTTATCACGCCTCATTGATTCCCAGCAACAAGAACATGAGGACACCATCATTGCCTCAGTTGAGATTGAACTTGATGTCAAATTCCTGGTGAACGAGGCACTACATGGTATGCCAGTTACCGCCGATGCTGAGCGGGCCGAAAGGCTTCGAGACACAATCCTGAAGAAAGTGACACACTTCCACAGAACCAGCTGGCCACGTTCGTGTTCATCTGCCGAAATGCAGCAGTTCTATCAGCGAAGACATTCGCTTTCAATTGTGGACGATTGCATCATGTTCTCAGACAGAGTAGTCATCCCGCAGGCGTTGCAACAAAGAGTGCTGCGACAGTTCCATGCAGGACATCCAGGACTCAACCGAATGAAAGCGCTTGCCAGAAGTTATGTGTATTGGCCGTTTATGGACAGGCAGCTGGAGCAGATAGCTAAAAGTTGTGGCAACTGCGCTACCGCCTCAAGGGCACCGCCAAAGACTGAACTCCGCTCATGACCTAAACCGACTAAACCTTGGAGTCGTGTTCATGTAGACTTTGCAGGCCCAATCAATGGCCAGAACTTTCTCATAGTGGTCGACGCTTATAGCAAGTGGCCCGAAGTGTTCCTCATGAGAAGCACGAAAACCAGCGCAACCGTCTTTAGGTTGAGACAAATTTTCAGCAGGTTCGGCTGCCCTGAAACATTGGTGACGGACAATGGAGCACAGTTTACTTCGGCCACATTCATGGAATTCTGCCAACGTTGCGCCATGAAACACGTGCGGTCTCCACCATTCCACCCACAATCGAATGGCCAAGCAGAGAGATTTGTGGATTCATTCAAACGCGCTCTCCTCAAATCAAGGAGGGAGGGAGACATAGAAGAGGTGATCGACCGCTTCCTATTTCTGTACCGATCTACACAAAATCCACAAACGCCGGGTGGAATATCACCAGCAGAGGCAATGATGAAGAAAAAACTTCGCATGCCATATGATGCAGTTCGGCCATCCTCAGACTCCATAGCTGGTGAAAGGAACCTAAAGATGGAACGTGATTTTAATCGGCGGTTTGGTGCCAAGCAACGTTCGTTTAGACCGGGTCAGCCAGTACTTGTGCGTGATTATCGGGGTGGACACGCGAAATGGACGCCAGGCACGATCCAGCGCAAGCGCGGAAGCGTCATTTACGACGTGCTGGTTGGAACGCAGGTATGGGTACGCCATGCAAACCAACTGCGAACAACAATGTGTCAGCCACAAGCAATAGAAC
>OX104066.1:5151428-5210626 GCA_944474145.2 Dicrocoelium dendriticum | reverse complement strand
GGTGACCGTTTCAGAGGTAGGTCAATTTTTAGCGAGAATATAGTTCGTCGTTGTCACACACACAAACACACAGATCGATAAGGGTTACGTATTCAAATTGACGACGCCGGTGTCAGAGTGATTGTTAGGTTGACTGCTGTTTTGTTCAGGGCAGACGTAACTATTGAAGGAAATTATTTTGCTAGCATAGCAGAGGTTGGAGTATTCGGATCCCAATAGCTTCTTCTGTGGCGAGCGTTCCTTGACGCAGACTTTTCGACTTGTTCATGTGGATTAGGTAAACCGCAGTAAGTGCGTTGTAAGGGTTAACAGTGTGACCTGATGCGAATAGGTGGGATACAATTTCACTTGCCAGAATTCCAATGCCTTCGTTAGTCAACCATTTAAGACAATTTTCCTTAATGCGATGTGACAACTGGTGAGCTCTTTTTCCTATATATTAAACCACAAGTGCACACAACTAGAGAGATTACGTAAGAGTTGGTCAGCTTCGACGGTCTATCATTATCGCACACAGGAATAAGCGGTTTGTAGCAAGGATACAACGCACTGCCGCAGCTGGAAATGTGTTCCTTACTGACTGCTGCAGGTTTCTTTTTAAAAGCCCCCCTAATTGTATCGCTTATAAAACTAAGGCGAATGAAGAGTGCTTCATCTTCAGCTACATGCACAACTTCCGTTGTTACGTCGAGCTCCAGTTTGCGCTGAATTAATCTACCCGGATAGCCATTTTCAAGTAGTGTATTGTTTGGGTTACGTTCCATCGTCTAGAACATCTTCAAAACAAAGTTTTCGAGCTCTTGACGTGAGACAGCGCACTAACTTGCGCTTGCAGTTAAGCCGAGCAAAGCTTTCGAAGTTTTATATTGGTCTGTAAACGTTTGATTCTTGTTGATGCTTTTTAATTAGGAGGCCACATTTCGCCTTCTCAAGTGGGCATTCGGAAACGAGAGCTGGTCCTCTGGTCCTATTTCCTATGGGAACTTGATTGCCGAGTGCGTATTAAAGAACAAAGTCACTATATCTTCTACCCATAAATCCTTATTGATCACACAAAAGATGTTCATATAGCGATAGTACAGGTCGAAACTGTCTATGAATAGACTCAATGATTCATTCACTAGTTTGGCAAGAAAAGTACCCGCTAACACTGGTCCGAGTGGAGACCCCATTGTGACTCCATCATTCTGCCGATAGTGGATGCTGTTATAAAGAAATTGAACATTGTAATTGTACCTCAGCATCGATTCCTGCAGGTTTGCTATGAGTATACCCAGATCAGTATCGTATTCGTGCACATGGTTACACTAGTATTCCACAGTTTTTAGAATCGGCACCCTAGTGAATAGGGAAGTTACGTCTAGTGAGAACATTTTCTTCTCTTACAGGTTCCCATCGTTCATGTGCTGATCTAGTGTAAAAATATCGAGCAGACTACGCAGAGCAATTCATTTTCTTATGGCTTCCAACACTTCTGCTAATCATTGGGCTGTGAGATGGTTTACCGTATTTGTCAACGACAATATTGGTCACAATGGAAGCCTATGAATTCGGGAGCCTATGAATTCACGGAAATGATGTTCCGACATGTCAAACAATTTCTTATCTTACTTATTTATATGTATGATGTTTGAATTGAAAATGAATCATATTCCATCAGATATATGTATTAATTGGCCCCCGTCAGTTATGTTTGGCGTTATTTCGTGAAAACTTAGATACCATACAGTTTAATTTCTGATTCCGAATTTTTAGACTTTATATGCCTGTCTCTTCATTACTTAATTTTGGCGATCTTGCTACCGCCACTTTCTCCTGCAATTGGTCGCCACTATTTTGCGGATAATTCACAAAGCCTAAACAATCAAACTGTGGTACCTGTTCCAAGTCAGTCCGAAATCGTACAAATGCACTCACGTGTGTTTTGACTCAAGTTATATATTAAACTTCATGTGTCGGATTATCAGTTGAGCATTTTGGTCGTCTTCGTGAAATCCAACAATGTTTTGTTCAAGCTTTAGGTGGCAAATTCTAAACAATATACAACCGGAAAGAGTAACGCCGACGTGTAGCCTATGTCATTTCGTTACGAACAACTCCGTCTGCTTTGCCCAACAACCCAGCCCAAGGAGCCTTCAAGTTTCGGCTTAGCATTCCTCCTCTAGCCGTGCAAACTCCCCGGCACGAATACCTACCGTTGTGAGAAACTCTGTTTCAATTGACATAACTAGTTTAACTTTGTTGTGCCCTACAAACACTGATGTTTTAGCAGGTGAAAGCCTGAGTATTGAAAACCTGTGGAAAGAACAAAGAAAGAAATTAAACAAGTATGTTGGGAAGGTAACTTCTCTAACTCAACAGCTTGTAATATAGTTTGCTCAGCAAGAACCACCCCGTCCGACCAGAGGCCGTATGATCACGTGAACTACCACCCGCCGGATTCCAGTGAACCGACACCCCAAGTACGCTACTATCAACATGTAGAGGTTTTACAGGATCTAATTGACGGACTCCTCGACGCTGGTGAAAATTCGTTAAGTTGAGATAACTTACCCTTCATGAAAAACAAGGTGATCAACAAAATGTGTATGTGGGAATCAATTTTTTAGACGATGCCGGTCCAAGACTGACTTTTTCCACTACACCAGGCAGCCCAACGAAACTACTGCACTCAAAGGTCCAGAGGCGAAAAAGCTGCGCATCAGCAGAGTAAGACAAAAATCTACAACTCCAATCACAAACTGCTGTATAAGCATCTCAATTATCCACGGAAGCTGAGGCAACAAGTTACGCCACTCTCGACGGATGATGACCCAACACAAACGGATATGGATGCAGCAAACGTACTGCGGATGCGATATGCCTCTTCTTTCAGTGGGTATTACCAACAGCAGATCCTCCAGCGTTTATCTCCCCGCCGCCCGGACTTACATCTCCTTTAGCACCGAAGCTGTCTTGCAGAAGCTGACCTCGTCTACGCAAGCACAAATCCCCGTGTCAATACTACTCTTCCAGAGGCACTGGCAGCAACATCAAATCAACTGGAAGAGCACCTGGTACAGTTATTTCAGCGCTGCATACACTGGAACTAAGTTCCTACCATGTGGAAGCTCGGAATAATAACATTCATTCACAAAAGTGAAAGCGAAACAGCGGCTTAAAACTACCTCTCAATTTCCCTTCTCCCTATACTGTCCAAGCTGGTAAAATCCATCTTAACCGATGTGCAGGTGGGCTATTTGGATAACTCTAACATTATTATTTCTAAGCAGCACACTTTCGTCGAAATCGATCGTGCACGACATAATTGCTGATAGCACGGATAAATTGGACTAAGTCAGCTGACGTTGGAAAGGATGTTGACATAATCTATCTAGATTCCACGAAAGCATTCGACCGCCTAAATTTTGCAATTTCCTTTCTGAGCTACAGTATTAGGGCTCGATCACTCTCTTCTAAGCTGGATCGCCAATTATACCCATCAGCGGAATTTGATGATCAGATTCAGAGCTCTTTGTCTGACCTCATACAAGTTGAATGTGATGCAAATCAAGGCTCCGCGCTGGGTCCTAGCAAATGCTTAATGCGTATATTCCTCTCCATGTCGAATATGCGATTCAAGCCTGGCACCCACGATTAAAACACCACCATAGTGCATTGGAGCAACCCAACGTCGAGCATCAAATCACGGTGTTGAATTGCGCTATCTTCCATACGAGGAGACGCTGGAAAAATTGGGAGTATTCAGCGGAGTTTACCGCCGCTTAACAAGTGAAGTGATAATGGTGTGCTTAATTCTGCATGATGCAAATAATGTGTACCGCTTTTTCCTGCCACCCAGCATTAATACCAGCATTAATACTGTGGTCTCCACGGGGACAGCCAAAGGACTTTTGCACTGCACTAACTACAACGCTAACCACACATGCGGTATCCAGTGTGAACCCGAAGCAATATGACCGGGGGCATGTGGATGGAAGCCAGGTTTCCTCAACGAAGCCAACCCACATTCTTTCAACAAGCAGAGCAGAAGTATTCATGCCTACTTGGGAAATCATGCTTACCAGACGTACACAAACTGGAGGCTGGACAGTGGTCCGTTCCACAGTGGATGCGTTGAAGCAATGTTTGAGCCTAGCACGACCACGAGGAAAGCGCTAGACGGCCGTTTCGTGCTATTGGGACCCGTCGGCAGCGCGCACTCGCCGAATCCTGCAGGATTCGAACCTTGGATATTACACTTGCAAGTCAGCGACTTATGTCACTGAGCTGTGCGAGGGTTGTGTGACTGTCTGTCTGTGTCTAACTGCGACAAATCTAAACAAGGTCTTAACAAATACCCCTACTATTTAAAAATAACCAGTAGTTGCCCTAGCAGCATACTTGCCACCTCGATTGGTGGCGGCTTGCAAAGGAAATCGTTGCTCTGGGAGCCAGCCCTGTCCTCTGCACATCCTAACATGCAAGACGTCGGAGTATGAGCCGCGATATATCGCAGTTAGATATCAGACATGGTAATCCGCTGCGGTCGCCCATGGCCCAGTGACATAAGTCGCTGACTCGCAAGATTAAGGTCGTGGGTACGAATCCTGCATGTTTCGGCGGGTGCGCGCTACTGACGAGTCTCAATAGCACGAAACGGCTGTCTAGCGCTTTTCTGGATGTGTGGTGGCTGTCTGTCTTTGTCTAACTGCGACTAATCTACACAAAATGTTGCATATTCTTCCTATCTAATCTGGTATGCCTGACTAGCGTATTATCTCATCTACAACTGTGAAATCAAACGATGACGACTGCATGTTTTCAAAGGAAGGGAAAACTGGCATAAAATACAGCCTCCCTCACTGCTGCATATTTATTATATACCTTTCCATAAGTATATTACCATCTTTAGTTCCTGTGTTCTTTAATATGCTTCCCGTAGTTATTTTTTACTAAATACTACTGCGCGGATCAGCTTCACAACTCCACGCTTGTTAAAGAGATACTTTGCACTTTCTTAACTGAATGCCCCCCAGAAATCGCTTGGGCACTTTTACAAAGACATTCATTACACTGGTAACACATGCGTCTGAGCAGAAATTCTCCCATAGTCAAAGGAGAAGGAAGTCATTTCTGAGAAGCAGGACGCGCAAAAGCATGTCATTGAAGGACTTAGCAGGGACAGTTCACAAGGACTCCCAGAATTCCGAAACCTGGTCTGCCTATGTGGCACAGCGTAACTGCTAAGTAAGTTTGATCCACGAGGACAAAGTGACGCATCATCAGTTATTGAAGAGATGTTGCACCAACCGCAAACTATTATACAGGCATGTTAATGACCTTCGTAAGGTGCAACGCGGAATTCCAGCACTGATCTCGACTGACGGGTGCACAAGATCAGCAACGGAAACAGCCGATCTCTTAGATTTCATTACTCTCCTACGTTCTAGAGAAAAAGAAGCCCAACCGTTAACCTTGTTTATATTGTCTCACCGTCAGCTTTATCCAACAGCACTTTCACTCCAGAAACTGTGTCAAAGCAATTGTTGTTCCTGCACATCCGCAGCTCTTCTGGTATGGATAAAATTCGAGTGAAGTCTTTACAGCAGAAACCACTGATCTGGCGTAAAATCTGGCTATATTTTATCAGCGCTGTGTTGAGGAGAATCATGTTCCAACAATACGGAAGCGAGGGATCATCACACCTATTCATAAGAAATTTAGTTGAACTGACCTAAATAACTACCTCCCGATAACGCTACTCCCTGTGCTTTCCAAGGTTATGGAGTCTATCATCGCTGATGCCCCCATGCCTATATAGAAAACCACAAGATGATAGCACCAGAGCAACGTGGCGTCCGACAAAACTGCTCATGCGCTACGAACTTGTTAATTGCACTCAATAGCTGGACTGAAGCAGTTGATGGTAGAACAGGAGTTAACGTCATTCACTTGGACTTTTCAAAAGCGTTTGATCGTTTAGACCACCAAATTCTCTCTTATAAACTTCGGCTCTATATCGTTGCTGAACTACTGCTGCATTGGATATGTAATTTCCTGCGCGAACGTCGTTTGAAGATGAAAATACGGGAATCCATGTCCGACACAATTAAGTTAGAGTGCGGCATACCAACAGGCACAGTGCTCGGGCCGCAGTTATTTTGATTTTCATAGACAATCTAGCGAGGGAAATTACTTCCGACTTCCTATTCTTCGAGAATGATATCAAGTCATGGCGTTCGATCAGAGAAGCGAATGACCATCATAAGCTCCAGCATGACGTCAACACGATTTCAAACTGGTCAGTTTCGAAACACTATTGTTCAATGTGGAAATATGTCACACAGTTCAATTGCGCCGTAGGCATGACTACGTGTATAGGCTTGGGTCAAATGTATTGCAAAGCAGATCCCAAGTACGCGACTTTGGTGTGCTCATTCAAAGTGACTTGAACTGTTCAAAGCAGTCAGATGCTGCTGCGAAGCGAGCTAACCAGCACATCCGCTTAAGGCGTAGAGCATTCGCAAGATTCGACCTATCTATCTTCCTTATGATACACAATTCTTATATGCGTCTTCACATTGAATACGCCATCCAAACTTGGCAACCTTGGTTAAAGCACTAATTAGAGGTGCTAGAGAAACCTCAACGCAGGGCCACAAATAAAGTCAATGGCCTACAAAATCTGTCCTACCATCAAAGGCTGAATTCACTGGGAGTTTTCGGTGGCCGATATAGAAGGCTGCGCCCCGATTTTATATTAGTCTACCAAATATTGAGTGAACTTGATCACCTATGCCTTCAGTTGCTAAAACTAGGCAATAACTAAAAGCTCAGAGGTAAATCTGGGAAACTGAGTGTACAGTTTAGCCGCCTGGAATGCCGGTGTAAATATTTTTCTCTTCAGGTTTGCCAACCCTGAAACTATCTCCCAGATGGTCAGCACTTAATTATAATTGAATTTAGCTTGAAATGTGGTGTAGGCGGGTCACTTGCTAGAAGAAACATTATCCAATCGATCACTTGAACGCAAAATGATTTTAAATGCTCAAGAAAGCGTGGTTATTTGTTAACTGAACTTAAGCCAAGCATAATGGCTGATGGGTGCTTCATTAAACTTTCAGTGATTGCAGATCTTTAGCGTCCATTGTGCGATATTTGATTCTAATTCAAACCTTACAAACAATTAAAGTGGAAACCACAGTTTAAAAGAGATATGTGCCCCTTGCATTTGCGACTGGTTCAAAAATGTGGTGGTCAGTCGGTTCAAAAAGTACCCTTGATACGTCAGTTATCAATAACTCGACAATTAGATGCGATTAGATGTAGCTTGGGATGCGTTAACTATGTTAACAGCATTGAACTTCCCATTGGTTTTTTTCACTTTTATATCAACTTAGACTGAGGAATCTAAAATTTTGCAGTGGTCAGTATCGGCGCCTACGTAACAACCTAATAATGATCTGCCAGAATCTAAAAATCCCCAACCAAATCCGCCGCTACCTACTGCAATCCAGTCACAACATAAATTTGTGAGGACATCGATTCAATTTGGCGTTGCAATACAGAATATGGCTGAAAATGTTCAGCATTATTTGTCTACCTGTCATGGAACGTCCACCTAAACTACGTTGTTTCCGCCGCCACATCAACGGTGTTTACACCTGGCAGTTACCCCCAGCGCATATACATTACGACATATAGTCTGTGTACATTGTGAGAGCGGAAAGAGTAACAAATAGCGCAGAACCTGCATAAATCTACACAATTGTGGTGGACTGCTTTACGCATTCTTCCTTGTGAACGCTTTGGTGTGTCCACCAAAACGCTTTTCATTGCATCGTCATGCATTCTTTTCACATGTGGTTCTCTTTCTGATCATCCAACTTGATAAACAAAGCGAATTCTTTCTTTAACAGTAGTAAACCGTTATTCCAAAGTTTTTGACACCGTTCCGCATTCGCACCTTTTGAACATGCTGAATTCATATGGTATTTCTGGACCAGTCTTACGATGGATTTCAGCTTTCCTAATCGGAAGGGAAATGTTTGTGCGGGTGGCTTCAAGCCTGTCCTTCCGCCAAGGTGTTCTCAGTGGCGTTCCGCAAGGTTCTGTCCTTGGCCCCCTTCTCTGCACTTTATACGTTATTGACCTACCTGCTGAATTGGGTGTGCCATCCCTAATGTTTGCGGATGACTTGAAACACTGGTTCACGATAGACGATCCGATTGGTCCACTGACCCTACAGAGGGCTCAGGTTAGACTTTGGGACAGGTCAGTTTTGTGGCAGTTGCCCGTTAATTTAGCGAAATGTTCCGTTTTACTTATTGGTCCGAATAACACGCCGCCGCGTTATTTGCTTGGCAGCAACGAGGTACCGCGATTTCAACTCCAATCTGACCTCAGTGCTTTGTTGTCATCCGAATTTAAGTCCAGTGAACACTGGACGAGAGCTGCTCGCAAAAGTTTCAACATGATGTGGATGATCCGCAGATCATTCGCGATCAAGACCACCGAAATGTTAGTTAGACTTTTTTCTGCTTTTTTAACACCGTAGTTAGAATACTGCGTTTAGGCTTGTCCTCCGTGCCTGGTTCGTGATAAGATGGCGGTTGAACGAGTCCTGCGGTCCGGGACGAAAACGGCGCACGATTAAAGGTTGACGTACCTGGAGAGGCTACGTAAATTAAATATCTTTTCTATGTATTACAGGCGGCTTCGGGACGACTTGGTCCTCATATATCGTATATTGATGGGTCATATTGGTCCTGATTTGACTGGACTATTTTTTCCAACTCGAGTGCCAACCCTTCGTGTCCACCCATTAAAGTTGCACAAACCCCGGTCTGACCGGGTTTGGGCAGCTTTTCGGTTATCGCGTAGGGTCATACCTTACTGGAACGCATTGTCTGCAGATGTCGTGATGGCACCGACGGCGAAAGAGTTCGAGAATCGACTTGACTCTCTCCGTCTGCAGTTTAAAGCTTTCCCCTTCATGTCTTAAACTTTTCTTCGTCTACTACGGCCAATGCCTCTTTACCTCCTTTTAACTTACATTTTAATATTGCCTACGATATTCTATAAGCTTGTCTTCCCCTCTGTTTCCTTTTCTTCACTGGCACTACTGTTTTCTGTTATTCTTCACGTGGCCGGCACAGCGGGGACTGCTAGTGCAGGGCACGTGGGCATTGTTTGGTTGACCATGTGAATCCTATGTGTTGATTTGGCTCTCCTTTTGCACATCAAGACACCGGTTTCCCTGTTGGATCAACGAAGTTTTCGAAGGTGGAACATTCGAGGGATTTTCCTACTGTTCCGGTCCCAGTTGAACTTGAAATTGAACTTCCACAATTCAGTAACGGTAGCGCACTTCAAAAGATGACAGTGTATTAAAGTGATTCGCGGGATCCAGCTGTACTAATTTGAAAAAATCTTAAATCATTTACCCAGCACTTCCGACGGATGGTTGTTTCGCTAATCCATAGTTCATGAGCACTCGTCTTTAAATGTAAGTTACACATTGGTATACACATTGGTAATTGTCTCTCGCCACGACTAATGAATAGGTGCTACAGATGCGCTCTCACTGACCCAAATACCTACGCATCAAATCAAAGTCTTTGGCAGTATGGAATACTTTTGCATGCGCAACCCATTCACAGTCCTCATAGTTCACAAATGAGCGATCAATAAGGTATTAATATCTGTGTCATGCGTCACCCGATGCTACGTAGTTTAAGAGCAAAGTTTTGCAAACATCCAGGGTTCACATTGTTGCAATGAGATCTTTACCTGATGATTCTATAGAAAAAGGAAACTGGCGGTATGGCAGGATTTTGCAAGTGTACTACATCCAGCAGTTACCCGGTTACCAAAAGGAATTTTAGAATACCTCCTCTACTGCACAGATCATTTAAATTCCACTAGACGACAAAGGAATCAGATGAAGCGGAGAAACTAGATAAAGACTTTCCATGAAATATGCGAAACCGTATCCATTTTTGAGAACAGCACAACAGAACAATATGAAACAGAGACCACATGTTGATGCAGCTACAGACAAAACATATTGTGCATAAAACTGCGCGAGCCTTGTTTCATGATCGGACATGGAAAATCACTGTTTGATTCTCAAATATAGTTACCTCCTAATTATGTCTTCCCCCGTGGATTCACATACGTTTACATGCTCCACTACGTGTAAGTTGTATTTATCTGAGATGAACAGAAAAAGGAATATTTTGGAAAACTTACGCTAACGTAGATTCCTGAGCGAATAGTTTGATGGTACGAAATTCATCTTTCTAGGCGTACAATCCTCGGAATTCCATTTTATCGCCAAATATTTGGGCTTAAAGCATGATACCATTTACAGCAGTGAGCTGCGTTCTTAACGGCAGCGGTTTTCTGGAGATGAATTCTGAACGAACAGTTTGATTAGTAAACAAATAGCACGAACTTGAAAGAACCTGCTCTTAATCGCTCATCTGTGAACACGTTGTTTCGACGCCGTTCCCAGTTGCATTTTGTCACACCCAGAATGCTTACCCTCATTTGACCCAGATTCATCTGCGCTATTTAGTGCACTCCATCTTTTGGATCTAGCCTGTGTAGATCATCTCTTACCTCCACAATGCGGTTTTGCGCCATATCCGCAAAAACACAATCAAGGAATTTTCCGAATAAAGAACCACACCGAAATATTTGTGGTCTCAAACGAAAGCCATCTACAAAATTCATCTGATGAATCAGCAACCACAGCTATGGACGGTTCATCAAAGTAGCTATCGTACATTTTGTGTCCGTATCGCTCAGTCGCACTGTTTGCCGCGTGAACGATCTAGCCGCCTGAACCTGCCCCGACTGGGCCAGACACGGTACGTGACGACCTTAAACATGCAGAAAATTCAGCGCACATGCGACCGGCAGGAAACGATAAGCGCTAGGGCCTCTCTGGGATTACCATCGATCGACGCAATGGATCGTGACGACCAACCAATCGCCGGTCTTACCGCATCCAGATCAACAGTAGATTGCGGCGTTCCTTTATGCCACAAAAATGTACGAATCGGTATTAAATCTTACAGTTGCCAAGACAAGTTCCGTCGTAAATATTCCAAGCTCACGGTGAACCAGTTGTAGTTACATAAAAATAAACCAGATTCACTGTGGTTCTGTTCAGTATGTATAGCCAACCAACTGGTAAAAATTGTACATGAACTACAGCAAAGTACGAAAGGCTGGTAGAAATTATTGAACAAATGAGGAGCACCAAAAGCGATTCATTTGTAGAAAGCGTGGCAGAGTAAATCCCGGTCATTCCCATCCAGCAACGCATAAACTCTGAGAAAGAAGGCTGGGTAGTGCGCTAAAACTGCATCATCTGTGGCATTAAACTCCAATACCACTAGTTGCTAATAGATGCCTGAAACGACCACCGCCAGTCCGATTGCATTGCGCATGGCCATGGTCTAGTCCACCCCCAAACTGTTCCGAAAATTAAGGAGGGCTTTGACAACAGTGGTGGTAGGAATTTGGTGGCTGCCAAAGTTGACCGGAAAAATAGTTATTTGGCCACCTCCACTGCAACCATATTAAATTAAAAAGACGCAGCTTCACCCAAACAGCCTACATCGATTGTATACAGACGAGTCGGTCGCTTGACCTCTACCAAAGTTTCACGTAATATATCAGCGGGAATATGCACCAACTTTCCAGAATCGATGTCCAATTCCTTAAAATGAAAACGACTCCATGACGTGGACCGGTGGAACTCCATATGTGAAACTACAAGTGTCGTAACTAAGCCCGTAAATTTGACACGTGTACCCGTCATCCAAAATCACACACAACGGTGAACCAAATCTTCTCCGAGTTGTGTTGACTTATGCCAATTGAATAGAAGCTGTCCTGTTATCAACAGCTCGCCTCCGGAATGCGCCATGTTCCCTCCGCCTATTCCCGGATGTTAAGTGCAGCGAGCGCAGACAGGCTCAGCAATACTTGAACTAAAACCGGAAGGAATCTTTAGCCAGGACCATCCTTGTACGCAGTGTTCCCGAGGCTGGAATTCATGATGAGCACGAAGTAGTAACTCACGGCCAGGAAAGATGGCATTGCACTCGCGAGACACTCTATTTGGAAAAATTCATAGCATTATCAATCTCGTGGATGCGCCGGTTGCCAAACTACAATAGATGTGGCCGGTGGATTGTAAAGGTGGTCCTTAAATGTAGATAAATGTCAACAATGGTAGTAGAGGGATGATAGGCGGGTCACAGCAGCCTTCCTTCCGAGCTCCGGATCAAAGCAACATCTGCTAAGCAAACACACGAGAGCATCTCCCTAGTCAGACCACTTACCGAAAAGGGTTCCTATAATTCCAATCAACTAGCCAAGCAAACTTGCAAACACAAACATTATACATTATACACAAAGAGAAAAGCAAAAAGGTAACAGTGGGACCCATGCATCTGCTCAGATAAATTCATCACCCACCCAAAACACGATTAGTTGCCGACGTTTAACCAGTCGGTACAACATTTTATCCAAAACACCTATACCACGATTCATTGCTATAAACATAGTAACTTTCCTACGTTCATACCAATGCACAAAGTCTCCGGAACAAGCTTGACGAAATGCGGCTACATTAAGCGGCACATGCCTGGGACCTCATACTCCTTACTGAAACCTAGTTGCACTCAGAAATTACCGATGCCGAAGTTGCGATAAATGGTATGCTTATCTCCGAAACGATAGGTCTAGCACAGGCGGAGGGGTAATCTTATACTACCGAAACGACCTTCAGTGCGCACCGGTGGCCGATTCGGAAACGCTGATCATAGACTCACTCTGGTGTATTCTGCGACTGAGATGTAACGACAGATGGACTTCCGCTAGGCATTATCCTTGAGAAGGATCCTACCAGGAGGGTGCGGTCATGTTCTCATCTCAGGTAAATTCAATCTTCATGATTTGGAAGTTCCGGCATCCCTCAACGAGCAGTTTAAGGCCGACCTGCAAGAGTATGAGTCAAGCATTCCGCTCTTCATATATGTCAATTCACCTACCTGATTCAGAGCCAAATAAAACCATATGTGCTTGATTTAATGCTCAAGAACGAAGTGCTCATGGTTGAGAAAGCAAGGTTAGAGAGCTATCTGAGGGGAAGTGACCACGTAACTATAATGTACGACTTCATGTGTTATGTGGAGTATCCACAAGAACATACTAACTTGTTTCGAACAATCCCCCACTACGATATACATTTGCATCCGTCAACAAGCCCTTTCGTTCTGCAATGGTAAATTCCTTTTATTCGGAGTAAAACCCGGAAATGTGTGGCAGTGAGAGACGCAGCGGTGCGTGTGCATAGAGCAAACACTAGTCCTGACAGATGAAGTAACTATGTTATACGTCTTAATAACTCTGCCACACTTTTCCGCGAGAACATGTTAGTACACCAGCGGAAATGTTTTGTGTTAACAAAAAGCTTATGCACAGATATGCACAGCCGCCGGAATGTGAGACGAGGTGTTCCCCCACTAATATCAGCGGATGGATGTGCCCAAACGGCTGAGGAGGCAGCCAACGTATTACGTCTAAAATATGCGCTAATTTTCGGTCGTGCTCCAAACACTTATAGCATACCTGCTCCATTCCTCCAGATGCCAGTCTTTACACTATTTACGTATGGTTCAGCGACCATTTTGAGGAAGCTTTTATCTTTGCGCACACATAGTTCCCCAGGAGTTGACAACATTCCCCGAAAACACTGCAGGTGGCGGCTACGAGGATAGCTGAACTACTAACACGAATTTTCTATATATACCTGGATATAAAGCAGGTCTCTAACATGTGGAACCAAGGCAGCATTTTCCCGATTTTCAAAAGTGATAGCCGTTCAGAGCCAGCCAACTATCGCCCAGTGACTCTCCTCCCGATGCTCTCTAAGGTGATGGAATCGATCATAGCTGAGGCTGTAATGGACTACTTTGTATGGACCAACATCAAAACACAGAAACAACACTGGTCCCGTCAACATCGGTCATGTAATACCAACCTACTGTTCGCCCGTGGCAGCTGGACCGAGATATCCGACAATTGGACCGGATTGATGTCATCTACCTAGACTTTTCCAAAGCATCCGACCGCATTCATCTCCAAAGGCTTCAAGCTAACGAAGTTGGAAACCCTATAATTGGATAGATGAGAAACTTCCTCTTTCAGCTGCGCCTTCAGTTTCGAGTTCGAGGTTCATTTGCTGATCCAATTGGTGTGGATTGGGGTGTTCCACATGGGTCGGTGTTGAGGTTGCGGTTATTCTTGTTTTTCATTAACGACCTTGCGAGTGTCTTCAAGTCAAATTTCTCGTTTTTTGCCAATGACATCGAGATATGGAGGACAATCAAATGTCAGCAAAATCACGATAGGTTGCAACAAGACTTAGACCGCTTTTGGATGGTCAAAAGTAAACCTACTTCCGTTTAACACGGACAAGTGCAAAACCGTGCATATTCGCCAGAAGCCCACGTAGGCATATAAGCTTGGAGGCGATATGCTGAACACGGTCTCACAAGAACCAGACCTTTGGGTGGTAATCCAAGACGACCTCGGCTGTCTGGCGAAGTCTTTGAAGACGTCCAACTGCGAATCAACGTGCTGATCTGTTACGGCGGGTGTTCGGGATGTTTAATCCATCCATCTTCTCCAAATGCTCAATGCGTATGTAAGGCTCCATGCAGAGTACGCGATCCAGGCTTGACAACGCTGGTTAAAATGCGACCTGATTGCACTGAAAACCGCACAACAACGGGCAACGAAAAATGTGAAGGTTTGTCACAACTGCAATAACATAGGCTACCGAATGCCCTGGGAGTGTACAGCGCAAACTATTGCCATCTACAGAGTGTCCTCATCCTGGTGTTTCAGATTTTGAAAAACCTCGGTCACGCTTGCCGATACTTTCTGAAGCTTAGCTGCACAGAGAATTGAGGGGTCATTACTTACAAGTTACCACCCAATAGAGACAGATGGAGTGACGCCGGATTTACTTATCACTTTGATTTTGTCAACCGCAGAACGCTCTCTGCATTTTGTCATTTCCGTTTTCACGCTATCCATTAAAAATGACTCGACGATGCTGTACCTTACTTACTTTAATTATCCGCTTTTTTCATTGTATGACCACAAGTCGCAGACATAGTGCTCACCAACTCCGCGAAATCAGATTAGACGTATATACCTATGTGTCGACGTGAATAATATAATGAATTCACAGATTTGTTTTGCGCTTTTGTGTAACCTATATTAACTTTATTCCCGCAAACCATCCCAGGGGACTTGTCAAGCTTTGGCTTTTTATCCGCATTATACCAATGTTCCTTTGGCCAGTATAGAGGAATAATGTTTATTATCTTTTGTAGTAACATAAGATGCACCAGCGTGTTTTACGGGGTTTTCACCATCAACGCAATTTCATGCTACCATTAACACAAATCGTAAAGCGTTCGACTTTCAATGATCATTATGAATCGCTTATTTTCAGCGCCTAGGTAAGAAAATATGCTTGTTAACTAAAAGAACCATTCAATAGGAGATAACGTGGTTGAGTAGTGTAAGCGAATGTATACAGAGTACTTATATGGTCATTACGTAGATGTATCATATTTTCCCCCGAACATTTTCATCCAAAATAATGGCGCAAAATACCAGAATCAAAAAGCTTTTGATAAAACATGAAAATGTATATGCCATTTGTCTACACGTTGTCTGATAAACAATCTACAACATATTTTCACAAATGGAATCACCTGATATGACAATAGATTATAGTAGTCCCCTGCATCATCCAGTGAATAGAGCGGATTACAGCAGATCGGCAGCACGCACTGGAGGTTTTTCACATAATATGGCGAAAACCTGTGATTGGATAATTTCGCTTATCAATTGTGTGTGCAATTATGCTAGGTTTGTTTGAGATCTCATTCTACTCTTCTTAATTGGTTAGCGGGATAGCTTGGTTTCAGCTAAAATTTCAGCGCATTGATCGGGATAGCATCAACGCAAATGCAACTAATTTCTGCCGAAAATACTTCCAATATCGATGTGATCGCCACACTCTCAGCCAGATAAACATATTACTAGTACGACTGATTATCTCTGGTTCCGCAATGAGTGTACGTCTCTTCCACTCATCAGATGCATAACTGTGTTGACATAGATAGGTGGACAAAGATTGTAGAGCAGGCATCAGCCGTGCAATCCCTCCCACCTGAACCAAATAAATCAGTGCCTCGAACTCGATGCTCAACGAAAACTCTTATTCAGAACAGCGTAAGAGTAACGAACCAGGTTTAGCCACCCCGTCAATAGCGGCTGCTCATAAAGATGCGTTCGCCACACATTCTTAAACAGAATCACTTGCTATACTAAACACTATTAAAGATCCGACAACATACGCGTCCGTTGTTGCTGCACATATGACGGAGGCACCTCCCATCGTAACCCCGCTCGCTGCGATACGAATTACTACTACAACTACTACCACGGGACTCAAGTTCTCATCATTTTTCCAACCAAAGAAAGCAACCACCGGTCCCTTCAAGAAGTAGAACATGAAACACTACCATAATTCTCTAACTGTTATATGCTGTAATGTGACTGAATCTGGGGCGAACTTCATAAAATATAAGATACTAGATGACACGATTCATTGGAACTCCCTGTGTCAACTACTAGTGGTTCAAGGTAAACCAGTCACTATGATACGTCCCGTCCGTCACCAAATCTCCGTACACTACGGTGAACCTCGCTTACTCCTGGTAACACTTCAGTCAGGTAATGACGCAGAGGCCGTTCTCTTGTCAGTCACTCGCCTCCGTCCCACTAAATGCACTGTTCGAATTTTGCCAGGTGCTCCATAGAGGTGTTCCCTCTAGGGAACGCCAGCAAACCAAACAAAATCCGGATGACTTCCGTAAACAACAAGACACAAAATCTATCCTTGTTTACGATGTCCTTGAGTTCTAGACATTGCTGGAGCTATATATAAAAGCGTATAACTGGGATGAATGACGTTGTATTGGTTAAGTGCTTTCACTCGAAAACATTGTCGCTAATTCGACATCAAGATTACCGCTGTCACCTAACTACAAAGCGTGTGATCCCCGAGTAAGGAAACTATCATGGCACTCTGAACTGTTGGCAGAATATGTGATCAAAATGTGGCACAAAAATCTTAAAACGTTGCCACCCGAAATACGTACAAGGAAAATAAGCATTGGGCCACAGTTAAACAATGTAACACTGAGCAATCAAGTTACCAATACAATTCAGTCACCGTTTAGCTCAGTACGGAGACAATGCCAATAAAGACCGGGGGCTGAATAACGACCATCATTTTGGCGCTGAAAGCTCTATACAACAACCTGAACTGGCCCTAGGGTCTGCGTCTTCGGTTCTACAAAAATGCGACCGACAGATGACCCTGCAAGAGTCGGCATGGACCCTCACCGGAAACCAGCATTCACCAACAAGCTTCTGACCACCGATGCCCTCACCTGTCTGTATACCAATACACAAGATATTCTCAGCAAGCTAACCGAACTTCTTATTCGTCAGGTCTCCACGCCTTGTGACCTAGTTATGGTCACCGAAACATGGCTGAGCACGGACCACGGAAGCTGAGATGGCACTACTCAGCATGACTTCATTACGAAAGGATCGACATAACGGAAGAGGGGATACTACTGTATTATCGATCCGACATACAGTTGATATCATTGTGTACCCAGAAACGAAAGTTGTCGATTCCTTTTGGCATCGTTTGCACCTAAGGGGTGGTGATATGTGTCTACTAGCCATAGTTTACCGCCCTCCAATATTCACCTGGGAACTGAAAGTGCCTAACTTCTACGATGAAATGGATTATGGCACGCCCATACATTCACACGATCCTGGTGGGGGACTTCAACGTGAACGCAATCAAAGTTCCATCCTCACACAGCGAACGATTCAAGGCTGATTTGCAGGAGGTGATAGCCAATGTACCTCTGTACCACCACGTCACCATTCTCACCCAATTCCGAATAGGTGACACATCCTGTCTTTTGGACCATGGACTCTCCAACGAGGAACTAATGGTCAACACCGTGACCATAGATGCAACACTTGGCCGTAGCGATCACACGAAATTGCTCTTTCGTTACATCTGTTACTCGGAGTACATCAGTGAGAAAAAGTGGAAACCTATATTATTACACATTTCGATATCCTGTCCAACTTGGTTCAAGAAACCGACTAGTCTTTCCTGGCCGAGAAGCCGTCCTATGTCGTCTGGATGTTGCTCATCACCAAATTCACTGAGCTAGAGGCAAATGCGGCAAAAATCAAAGTCCTTCGCCCGAAGCAAGTGAATTCGTTCCTGTGGGGCCGTACCAGAAAATGCATGGCCTTAAGGGATACAGTCTGGCGCGCTTAAAACGTCCGTCCAAGTAAACTGACTTGGGGTGTTTACACAACTCCACGAAACCTCTGCGTCAAGTTGATCCGCGAAGACAAACTCCAGCAACAAAAGAAATGAGCGGCGAAATTCAGTGAAAATCCCAAGTTGTTGTATAGACATGTCAACAATCTCCGCTGACTGCAGCGCAGGATCCCGGTTTTACATGCAACAGATGATCTTGAGCAAACCGCACAAGATGCAGCCAACGTGTTTCGCCAAATGTTCATCCTAATTTTCGGGTTGATACATCATTTCATCCGCCTTTGTCACCGATTCCATCGACACCAGGTTTAAACCACGGATCTTTCACTGCAGCCAATGTGATGAAAACGCTAATGTCATTGCGCATGCACAGCTTAACTGGCATGGACGACATCCAACAGAAGACATTGAAGACAGCGGCCATGAACCTTGCCGAACCACCAGCTCCGTTCTTTCAAGGTTGGCTCTACGAAATGCAGGTTACCACAATGTGGAAACATGTAGAAGTCAATGCTATTTATAAAAGTGGTAAGCTTTCGGAACCCTCGAACTACCGTCCAATCACTGTCTTCTCAAATTACTCCAAAGTGATGGAACTTATAACTGCGGACGCGTTCATGGGATATCTTGGGAGCAACAACATCCTAATGCCATAACAACACGGATTCCACCGAAATTGTTCCTGAGCTAAAATCTTGTTGCTAGTCCGAGCAAGCTGAACAGAGCTAGCCTGTTAGAGTGGAAGTTGACCTTGTTTACCCGGACTTCTCAAGAGCATTCGACCATTTAGACCACCGCATTCTCCTACACAAGCTTCGAAGCTATGGAATCGGTGATCCAATATCCGGTTGAATGTGAGAGTCCGCAGCTCCATTTCCGACCCAAGTGACGTCCAGTGTGGCATGTCCCAAGGATCGGTACTAGGGCTACGTTTATTCCTAACATTTAATAAAGATCTTGACAGTTCACTGCAGTTGAATATCGCAATATTTGAAGATGATATTAACATTTGCCTGATAGCAGGAGGGCGAATGACTAAATAGCATTGCAGTACAATCTCGATAACCGGCTCCATTTCAAAGTGACCAAGTGCAAAGCCGTAAGCATAAGCCTTCAGACTAACTATGAATATTGGCTATGGGACCAGCAGTTTCATAGTGCTTTCCATGAAAGCGACTTCCGCGTTATAGTGCACTACGATATTGCTTGCTCGAGACAGGCTGAAAATGCGTAAAAAGAACTAGTCAACATCTTAGTCTTTTACGGAGGGCTTTCGGGAATTTTGAGCCATAAATCTTTCCGCAAATGCTTAACGCGTACGTTAGGTCCCAAGTGGAATATGCAATCCAGGACAGGCGCCAGTGGCGCAAGCGCGACATCGAAGCACTTGAAGCTCCATAACATAGAGCGACCAAACTCTTTGGAGGATTGTTTCATCTATCGTACCAGCGCAGGCTGCAGTCCCCGAGATTTTACAGCGGTAAATATCGACGTCGGCGATGAGACTTAACTTTGGTTTACTTAATACAGACAAACCCAATTCACCCATGCTGCAACCTGTTGCAGTTGAGCCAAAATAGCAACGTGAGAGGTCATCAGCGCAAACAGGCTACGCACTACAATAGGCTTGATTGTCGACGAAATGTTTCCCCTCTGTGTGCCCCCTGCTTAGAATGCCCCTGCGACTCATGTTATCCTTACCCTTACATTAACCCATTTCAAAAACGCCCTGATGAAACGCTTCCCAACTTGCACTACTTGTTAGGGTCTATTCCACTTTAAGGACGAAATACCGCAAACCTAGCGATGTTCTTAACGACTGTCTCCACAAGGTGGCGGTGTGGATACATGCAGAACCATCCATGTAACCTGAATGTGGCTAAACTGGATTAACATACCACTTCTGATGAAAGAAGAAACACACTATTGAGTGCTGTCGTTTACTTTTCCTTTCTCAAGCATTTACTGAAGTTAAACTGCACTGTATTTTGTGTGTACACATCCCATTCCCTATCCAAACTAGCGCTATGCAGTAGTGCATTTAAATCTCTAGACGATTAGAATAACGATTTGTTTATTCGATGGTACGTTTTATTTTAATTTTTACTCTGGCCACATTACGGCACTTTCCGCTGATAAATCATGGTTCATTTGTCCTTTTCCATTTTGTGCACATAGATGAAAATTCCAGGATGTATATACGTGTTAAGTCAGCTTACCAAGTACCATATTGATGAACAGCCAGGCTGAGAAATATTACTACATGTCCCTCGGGTGATTTTTGGACACATTTGAATGTTCCACGTGCTGAAGAAATTCATCGGATTGGGTAAACAAGCAGCAGAATTTTAAACGTCCTATACCTTCCAGCGATAAGCGTATGTATGTGGCCAACAATGCAGGCAAAAAGCGGAACCATAAATCCGGTGCATACAATTTAAGATAAAGTATAGTTGGAGCAGTCTTTTTAACCTATAGGACGGAAATGGAGAGCAATAGCCCGTCTAATTTTGATAAGCTATTGGTCAATGGAATTTTGACTTGATATTAGTTAAAAGCACTTTCATCATTGCATATGAATGCGACATGTTAAAACATCCACCCACTGACGTATGCCTGCATTAACTGTCGTCAATTCAGTGCGTGAAATATTCGCCCAATTTTACTAAATAGAGAAGAAGCAGGCTTCATTATGTGAAGGCAAATATTAATAAGGTAAAATTTGCACTCCACTGGTACCTGTATAGCAAACATCCATTACCCCAAGTATTACGTGGAATACATGAAGTTCAGAGCGCTTGGGGTGAAACCTAAAGTACAACTTTGGTATCCGCGCGGTTTTTCATTTGGCTTCAATTCTTGTAGAATTCAAAGATTTTAGTCCTTTGCCACAATGCAAGTAGAACAGATTTTATCCAATTTACGAATTTCCGAGTTGTAGATACAAAATTTTTCAATTTTTCACTTACCTTTCCTTTATGGCTCGGCTGTATAAGTTTATTATTATTTTACTTTTTCCACCTGACTTCCATCTCCATTAATTTTTGATGATGACTTTCTTCGCTGGTTGGATCCCTCGATTATGCCGCATCGTTTTAGTCAGGAAGGTAGTCCGCGAAACCAGACCTGTTCACTTTCTACTATGGAAATTGGGCACACATGCTACAGAAACAAGTGGGCATATTAGCAATAGCATTCATATGACAGTAATAGACTTGGGTTTGTTCTAGTACATAATTGCTAGCATTTGAACTAACAAATGGTTGTTGTTATAAACCTGGTACATTCACATAGCAATCGACTTCATCCGGCAGCGTAACCATCATAGATGTCCAGATGACAAATGCGGCCGCCGTTTCACGGAACCTTAGATGATACTAATTATTCTGTCAACTTTAAAATAAATTGCCAATTATGATCAAGTGTCACCTAAGTACCATGTAAAATGAGATATCGGAAAACTATATTTTCATACACTGAATTAAATAAAAAGCACGGGCTACTTTGTAACGTAATACTTTCATTTGGAGCGTCTTTTTGTCTTTAACTAAATCCGTAACATTAGGCCGGGATTACAGATCAATGCATCTCAATTTTGGGTTCTAGCATAAAAATAAATTACAACAATGATAAGTACCATAATTAACTTTGAAATAAAGTCATAAAATATTAGTTCCTTGTCTCGCCAGACTTCATCGCATGTACACTTGGGTTAATAGTCGACAACACTTTAATATTTCTAAGTTTACCGCACTTTGCGTTATCAGCGTGTTACGCTGCAAAACGGTGAACATTGCTCCACGATTTATGGAATAACGATATAAAATTTCGTCCCATAATAAGGAAACCAATATAGCAGAAAATTTTATTTAATTTGCTAATTCATTTAGGGATAAGTTTCTTTCATTCGAAAATCAAATAAAACACGCAGCCGCTGCTAAGAGACAAATATAAGCTGCTTAGTTTTGTGTTGCCTGTTAAGAGAAACCTCATTTGCGAAATCACAGAAAACAAAGAAATTAAGTCGATAAAATATATTCCGAGCTTTAGCGATGTTTCTGATATCAGTAAGTATTATGACACAAACTGTATTTGAAATTCCCGTTATAACCTGCTAGCTAAAACGATCAACATTGCGGAACAACAACCACAATTTAGCTGTCTAAGTGATGAATCGGACCTGGGTAATTTGTTTTGCCTTTACGGATTATTTGAGCAAAATACATATTTGGATCACGGCTCTAGTCAATAAGCCTAGTGATTAAATTGTTAAGGCTACAATTGTGTGATTTATTCTCAAATGTTTTCAAGATTATTAGTGTTAAGTAGCTTTGTTATATTGAGAGGCAAACACAGTATTCACGGCTTCTTCATGTCAGTATATTGTGCGACCGCATACGAAGTGCTCGTCTTCAAACTATGTAATCTCAATAATCTGTGGTGTAATTCCGATTGAACAAGCCCAGACTGCATATTTTCCAGTGGCAATCTGCGGTGGATGTAACCAACGCCTAGACCACTCGACATGATTTGCAGACTAAAGGAAACTTGACAGGGATGAAACTTACTGATTTCACTTTGGCTTTAGGCGCCCTGGGGCATTGGATGTGTACACAGATTGGACACTGGCAACAGTTAGACTCGAGTGCTGTACATAGAGGGCACTTGTTCTGTGCGTTGAAGTTCTTCCTCTTGGGTGACTTGGATACAGAACGGAAGTGGGATTTCCGGACCACTTGCTTATCCAGCTGCGATGAATGCAAGTGGGCGTTATGCATATGTGTGCAGTGAAGATAGGGTTCTGTGTTTTACGTATACGTTTCATCGGTTTATGCTTATTACAGTTGCTGTAACAGCAACAGCAATGCGTGTCCCCCAGTTGGTCTTTTAACACCGCCTGGATAACATCACAAACCTCGTTCTCCATGCTGCTTGTACACTTTGTTGGCGCAGCCAGATACGCAATGGCGAATTCCAGCAGCACAGCGATGACAAACAGTAGGCAAGCGTTAAGCCAAACGTCGATGGCCCTAAGATAGGTGACTCGAGGAAGCATTGAAGTAACACCGGAGCTCTGAATTGGAAGAAATTAGGTTACAATATTAAGGTAAACATTGCAACTGGGATTACAACTTTCAAAAATATGATGTCAAGGTTAATCCTATTTAACTTGGCTGAGCTTTTAAATATCCATAGTTTGGCCGAATATATTAAAATATTTCCCCATATAAAGTCCACAAACAAAACAATTGCTTGTATACCTCACAGAGTATCTATGTTTTTTAGCCAAATACAGTTTTTCAGAAGCTACGGACTTATTACACTTTCGTCAGTGTGATAAATTAAACAAGATTTAATGTACTGAATCGGTGTGATAGAATATGATGGATTTCATTAAATGTGACCTTCACGATTAAAGTCAAATTTTGTTGGTTTTCCTAGCAGAAACTTTTCCGAATGGTAAAATTAAGCTAAGGTTATAGTGTAACTTACCCTATTGTAAACATTGCACAAAAATTTCAATAAACATGCTGTAAATATATTACAAAATTTTTCATTCAGTTCGGGGATTGAAATGTGATAAAATGTTTATACAAATATGCTGCGTTTCTTGTTGTTGAAGTCCAGCAAATTCTACGGTTGATACTTTACAGTATTTAAGTTTACTTTCCTGAGTAGTAAGAGTAAGGATTAGTAAGTGGTAGTAAGCAGTAGATAAAAAACAAGTAAAATTTTCCGGTGCTTGTAGTTTGCTTTTCATAAGGCCTTTAAACATAACTAGATAAAACCTATGGAATGTTATAGTATGTAGCCAAAGAGAAAACCATTCATTTGTCAACCACACATGCTGATGATAACGAAGCCAAATTCTCATAAGAATGATGAATCATATCGTTTAAAGTCACCAATATAGTTAGGCGAATCAAAAAGGTTAATTTCCCTCGCCTCGGTCAGTAAGCCAAGTAGTGTGAATAAGCCAAGGAAGATTCTGGCCGCGACTGCTCTCACATCAATCCAAAATCCGAGCCAAGAAACCAGAACAATGAGTACTTCTGGAATATATGTGGTGACAAAATATGATCCTAGCAGACGTTGCAACGAGACTGTAAGTAGGAGGCAGCTGTATGTTCCTGTACTGGTCGTTCCGTTGGCGGTGCAATCCTGTCAGAAGTAAAGTCGAACATATTAGTAAGAATGTCAGATGAATATGAAGCAACGTAGTAGCAAAAAACTGGAGTAAACGTTTCGGATTGTTATGGTGTCAAGATAAAATATTTTCGTATATTATGCGCTGTATTCCACTGGTAAGATCGTTGACAAAAAACGGTTCGGCAACTCGATGCGGAACGCTGTGTGTGTGTGTTTTTTCCTGTTATTATCTGAATAAAAAATGCTGCCATCCCGAATCTTCGTTAACGAAACAACCAAAAACGAGGTTATAACATAGTAGCACTTAGTGTCACTTTGTCTTCGTCAATTGTGAAAACTAGCGTATTAAGTAGGGCCTTGCATTGAGTTAACAAATCTGCCTTGAACAACAATGCGCTATGTTTGGAAACGCGCACTCATGCGATAAAACAGGTGGACAAATATTCGCCTAACCGAAAGAAAGATATGTAAATAGATACGTATGCTCTGGATTGTGGCATGCTGGTATTTGCAAATTCGAATGAAAAACGCATATAAAACCGTTATGGCGTTTATTGATATCCAAAATTAAATTCAACCAAAGGTGTCAAAACCTCATTTACCTGATTAACTGCAACGAATGTGCGATGCACCACACTGGATAAGCGGGAAGCAAACCTCCGAAACGAATCAGCAAACACAGCATAGCTGGAAGATTAGATGACATAATCTGACCTCTATGCATGAAGGTCAGAAATAACATCAATATGGTCTTGGAAAACCCAATGTATCAGTGCACGACACGACAATTTCCTAGTCACTTCCGGGGTAATGCCCGTTAGGATTAACGGGTTAGTAGACATGTTAAAGTATACAATACAACATGATCTATCGTGATCGCAATGTATTCCTACATAATTTTGTTTGATATTTGGAGTTCATTCTTCTAGAAATGCGGTCCTTTCATTAATCAAGTAGCGCGTTTCTGCGTTTACATATGTGACACTTTTTTGAATTACAGGGGCAAGAAGAGCTGAAAACACGCTTGGTAGATAATGTCCACCGTATACAGTATATTACCAAGTAATAAACTAGAGACTTTGATAAGTGCTTCACTTCTGTATCTGAGGTCAGCTTATAAATTGGTTATACGCAATTGGAAAATCTCACATACAAAGTCTGCCCACAGCTCACATCTCCCCCTTCGTTCTCCTTACTACCAACCCCTAGTGATGGACGGTACCAGAGGTTATGTGACGTACCTTTAGCTCTATCTTAGTAAACGAATCAAAAGCGCTTATACATTAAGGTCACAACAACAGACTAAAAGTAATGCACGCCTCGCTAGAAAACATTCAAGTGGGAGCAGGTAGTGATGACCATACTGTCGTGAATAATAATTTATCTGGGCTTATTTGCTGCCTTTTTAGAGGTTGACTACTACAAGGACTCATGACTTTCGACCAATTTGATATTGACAAGTTTTGCTGTCATTCTTATATTTGGTAATATACGGTAATTTGTATAGCAATATCCTAGTTAGCTAGAATATGAACATAAATCAAAGGTGCCGTTGCATTGTCTTTCCTATGAAATTGATCATACATAACTCATAGTGTCACTCCTGTTTCACAAGTGATAATGAAAAAGCAGCGTGAGAGCCACTTAACAGCACTTGAGTAGGACATTTGGCAGCTTCGACACGTCGTAATTCACTAATGTTCAATGCTTGCATCTGAAAAACGCTGATCTTGAGGCTGGGTAAAGATGCGACGAAAAATGATACCTTACTCTTACCGGCCTAGCGAAAATTAATTAAGAGTTAAGCATATCGTGCGTTCGCACACGATAATTCTTGATAGCTTGATCTAACTTGGCGGAGACGGATAATCAAACAGTACATTGACATAAATGTTAAACTTTTTGCATTACGCTGTTTACTACAAAATTATTACGAGTAAAATGCTATCACACTTGCTTCATTGTAACATATGTCAACAGCTTCATCTACATCGCCAGTATTTTACAATATCTATCGTAACAGAGAACCGGTTGCGGATTTAAAAGTACCATCAGTGAAATAGAGTAGTCAGATCTACATTATAAAGGCTTAGATCCATAATTAAAAGATCAACCTCAACAAACTTCAGCCCACTAAAAATGCTACAAATGTGGCCTGAAATTGCAAACGGACGACAGGCAACGCCACACCAAAGGATTAGTCAAATGAAACACCAGATTTAATAGGCAAACTGATAGTGTAGCTTTTAAAAGCGATTTAAATCAAAACGATTGAGATACCAGTCATTCCGCCCGCAATCTAATTAAGCACTTGCAAATTGGTTTAACAATGAAATCGCACACAGCAAGGAAGCGCAAACGAACAACATGCGTACGGAAGAAAACGTACACAGAAAAATTCAGAGAATATTCGTAGGCATCTGCTAACTACCCAGGTTTGCCTGAGTACGATGTGATAAATATTGTACACAACTACTTCCTCCAGTATCATCTTTAGCGACCAATGTAGAATCTTCACTGTATGTTGAAGTAGATAGATGAAAACGAAAAACACACCCATCGTCCAATATCTCACCCAGCTGCAATGTGCGCTGTTAATCCCACTTCTGTCGCTAGAACGTTTCACTGTTGTCATCTTATGGCGGTTTACGCTTATTCACGCTCGATGAAAGTGGCTTTCTTTATTAATTCTTTAATCTGAACTGAGATAGCCGCTATGAAACACTCACGTGAAAAAATACCCACTTTCAAATTAGTATACCGGGTTACTTACTGACATATATCAAAATCTTGAACGAAAGGTAAATTAAACAATAAGTTTACGGTGTTTAATATAGGTATTGTTTGTCATTTTGTTCATAAAAAGATCTTACATCATCAAGTGGGACATAGGTTACAACGGCCAGAGACTTGAGCTAGATTATTTGTTTGATTCCGTTTCAACTGCTGTTTCTAGTCCGATGCTTCTGACATTCCTGTTGTGGCTATTGTCAAGTAAAAATAGCAGTCCCAGCTTTTGGCGTCTGAGAAAACTATTCTCGCTGCGATTTTGGAAACCTTCCCAAAACTTAATAGTCCTTCGGGCATCATATTAGGAAGGAACGGTTTCGTTAATTCAGACATCCTGATATATCACCTTACATGTTACTACAACAGAATGTAAAACCAAGTCGTGTTTGGTATTTATGGGTGGATTGTGCAGCTGTCCGGGACAAATGTGCAAATTGGTATCGTGCTAGTGCCACAAATAAGTGTAGTAGTCAGTTTTGCCGCATTTGTTAAAATACTACATTTTCAGACATTAAGTGGCCTAGTGTCTATGTAGACAGTTCTCGATGTGGTGGGCATTCAACTGTGTGCAATTTCTTTGTATGCACCTTCAAGTATGTGCGCTTTATAATGTGTGCGGAAATTCACGGCTTGCCAATATACAAAGATATGAGCAGTTCTCGACACTCTAATTCAAGTTGTCGGAATGCCATTGAACGAAAGAGAACACGCACTGAAAGCAAACACATTTTACAGGTAAAAACTGGTTTCTGTACATGGGGTGGATTTTATTCAACTAAATGTTTAGGAAAGAACTAGAAAAAAGGAAAAAAGTTCAAAGACAATTTAACAGTCGGGACCTCCGTAACATATGACACTGAAGCATATTCGAGCAAACGAAGGAGCACTTGTTGAACGTGGTTCAGGTGGAGATAGCACAGCCAACACCCCTAAGTAAGACGACACGGCTGGGCACGCCACCGACATCTCCGCTCGTTAGGCCCTTATTGAAGTCAGGTCATCTGATCGCGGCCCCCACGGCTTCATAACTCCGTTGCGTCACACAAATTCTGCACCCTTCCGAATCGCTGAGGTTCTCGTAATTAACCTTTGAGAAACAGTGCTCTGTATCCAAAAACAATTATCGGTCAAATGCAGATTGTCATGGTTGTAATATCACGAACTACTTTGCCTTTCTCACCATATTATTCCTTTGTTTTTGGACCATATAATCGTTGTACTTGCAATTTATCGCTTTCAGTACACACACGCACGCACAATATACACGTTAGCTAGAAGTGGGAAACACCTCAGCTACTTCGCCGCAAAACTTAAAGGAAAAAGAGAATAAAATTTAAAAGGTGCAAGCCAGCTGAGCTACTGGTAACCTATGGGCATAGTTCCCGTAGGCTACCGGACGGATGCTATGCAGCAGAAAAAAAACAATTTACTACACATTTATAAAATGATAAATAATGAGATGGTGGTTGCAGGGGGAGGCCAAGGAGGATGAGGTTGGACAAAGAAACTCATAGCACGAACACCATTGAAGTCGGCTCCTAGCCATATCAACAAGTGTACGCCGCCAAACGTGTGCATGATCTTTCGGATCCCAACCAAGGAGCAGAGATGCTGCAATCGAGGACAGCTCAGAACTGAGGGCCTTCATTTCTCTCGACCAAATCATCGCTTGGCCTCCTATCCGTTTCCTCCATCCACACCCCCAACGCGCAAACAACGCACGTGGCGGGAGTTATTGGTCTGGCATGAGTAACACGTGGCCGAGCCATCGGATCCTGGTGCGTAAAATAGCAGTGCTGAGCGGTTCATTTCCATTTCCTGTGCCGTAAACAAGGCGTCAAACAGCTCGTTGCTAACTCGGCGTTCCCATCAGATGTGAGCTAAATTACGAAGGCACCCAACTGGCCTCTTTATATCCGCTAATCCAATCAGCCAGGTTGCGCAACTGTACAGCAGGGTCAAACGTACGGCTGCATTGTACACTCTACCCTTCAGGGCGAGTGTAACGTCGCGCCTGCGCCATAAGTGGCGAAGGTTAACAAAATCGCCTCGAGCTTTCACTATACGTTTCCTGATCTCATCTTCAATCTCACGGGCTCTGATACAACTTTCAAGGTAACTTAATTTTTGAACGACTTCTAGATGATCGCCACCAAGGGTCAACGATGGAGTCGGTCCAGGCCAATCTTGGATGAAAGCTTTGGCGTTCGATGGTGCAAAGAAAACCCCGAAGCGGTTGACAGCCAGTGCTGTTCTGTCCGGTACCGCTTGGCACGTCTGGGAGCTGTCACAGATTAGGGCAATAACTTCAGCATAATCGAAGTCAAGAAGTCGTTCTACTGGGAGCAGATCCACACCTTATAAGTCGTGTCCTGTAAACGCGATTTCTATAGCTTTGTCAATAGCGAAGTTGAAGAGGAAAGGTGAGAACGGACATCCTTGTCTCACACCGCTGGATATATTAGAGGGCGACGACGACTTGCCGTAAGACCTCACTCTGTCTGAGATACGAGCGTATAAAGCTTGTATAATATTTACATATTGCTCGGGTACACCTTTCCTGAGTACATAGTGCCAAAGTGAGCGTCTATCCCCGAACCGAATGCACCAATGATATCGAGGAACATGACAACGGTTCGCCGCAAATATATATGTGACGGTGCTCCAACAACTGAAGCAAAGTGAAGAGGTGGTCAATGCAGCCACGACCTCGACGAAACCCTGCTTGCTATTCACAAATATGGTCTCCCAAGTGTCAGTCAGTCTGTGAAGGATTCCGGAGGCAAGCAATTTGGAGGCGATGGAGAACAGACTGGTTCCTCTACGTTTGCGCCATTCTGATCGTGAGTCTCCCTTGAAAATTTGGACTATGACGGAGCGGCTCCGATGGTTTGAGACAGTTTACGGCTCCCACTGTTTCGCTAGTAACTCGTGTAAATCATCAACAAGAGCAGGTCCCCTGAATTTGAAGAGGACTAGAGGTAGATCGTCTGGTACCGCGGCTTTGATTAACTTTAACAGTTCAAACCCACTTTCGACTTCTGAGCTAGAGGGTGGATCCAAATGGACAGCACAGAGAGCGGGGCGGTCAGTGGCCGGAGAGAAATCTAACAATTCCGAACGATTAAATGGCATTTCAAAGTGTTCAGCTTAACGTTGCAAGCGTTTTGGCAAGTTGTGAATAGTCTGCCCACTCTCGTCACAAATTGTTTCACTAACAACAGGTCTCCTGCTGCCCGTTTCCCGTATCAGCCGGAATAACTTACGATGGTTACCAATGGCAGCGGCCATTTCCATCTCTGAAGAACGAGGAGACCACCAGGATTAATGGTCTATCTTCAGGCTAGCACGGATTTTGCCCGGAGCTCTTTGCGAGTTTTAATGTGTTCGCTTCCAGCCGGAATATGCCGGCGAGCATCGATAAGTTCTAGAGACAGTGAAGATACCCAATGTTCATGTTGGCGATTAGACTTAACAAACGAGGATTTGCCTGCTGCTAGTAGCGAATTGTGAATATGAGACCAGGGGGCTTCAACTGCATCCAGTGAGCGCTTACTCAACTCGCATGACAGGGTACTTTGATAGGAATACAGAACAGCTGGTTTCGCCAGTTGGCTGGTGCCAATACCGTCACAACGTCGACTTGAGCGTCCACAGGTCAGCACATACAAATGCATGATCGGTGTCAACACATGTGCCCAAAATCGAGTGATTGTTCTGGGCGCAGCTTCTCCATCGGTAACTTATCGCAAGGTGGTTGATTTGCGTCCATAACAGTTTCCAGACTGATGGAAGCCAAGTCACCCTCCGGCGGGTGCTGTGTCGGAAATTAGTGCTCGCAAGAAATAAGCGAGCATCCTCACACAAATGAAGTAACCGCTCACCGTTATCATTGCGAGTGCCTACACCGTGCTGAATGCCCAGATGCAGATCCTCAATGGATAATTTTCTAAACTGAGCTTTTAGATCCCCAACCAGCACAACAGCGTCCGTGCTTGTTCTGTGGCGAAGGAGCTCGTTCAATTAGCGATGGAAGTCATTTTTTACCGTATATTCGCTAGACTTTGTGGGTGCATAGGCAGCGATGATGAATAGACACTTGTTAGTCCCGCGCGACTGCGAACCTTTGAACGAGAAAGCCAATAGGACCGCGCACAACCGGCTACTGATTGAAATCCAGTCAACCAGAGCCGCTCCAGCCCGGCGACTCAAAGCAATATCAACATCAGCTTGGCCGGTGCTCGGGGCTTTATCGCCACCGGATAGGTGCAAAAGAAAGTGCTGTTGATGTCACCTGAAGGGGATCGCAAAGTGAGCAAAGAACTCGAGTCTTAAAGGCGGGTTTCCGATAAGCAGCAGATATCGAAGGAGAGAGTCTCTAATGTTCGGGCAAGTGCTGCCTGTTGACCGATCTGGAGCAATGTGCGTACTTTGAGGTATGCCAATCTAAAGAAAGGTGGAGGACCCCAAATGATAGTCGATGAACTGGGCTTGGTCTTTCGGTTGGACATTGGCTTGTCGACAGGAGAGAGAAGACGCTCCGAGTTCGCATATGAGTTAAAAATATAAGGTAAAATCCTAGCATAACAAGGCGGCGGAGGGCCAAGAATTTTAGGGGTGAAAATGAGGGGATAATCTTAAAGCTGGAACGGGACGGTAAGAAAGAAAATGCGTAAGAGGAGGAATATGAAGATGGGAAGAGTTGAGCAGCAGCATCCAAACACCCATCCATCTTGCTCGACGCAGCCGATAAGGCACCGTTGATTATCCTCTGCGGTGGCCAGATCATCAATAAATTGTTTGAAGAGAAATTCATTGTATTTCTTTGGCAGGATACTGTCAGGTTACCCAGGCCTAGACAGGAGAACGATTAGGGTTCTCAACCAAACCCTTTGCTTCAAAATCCTGACCGTAATGTATCAAGTTTGGCGTTGGGCTACAAGGAATCCGTTTTATGGAATAAGGAGCCACCTCATTCCAACCCCAACCTGGAGGACCAGGAGGCTGAGTTTGTCTGGCCTCCAACCATTGACTAATCTGGCAAGAGTGGCTCTGAAGGTGGAAACTAATGCACCAACCAGCATAGCTCAACGGATCGCTGAGGCACACAAACCATCGCACCACGGTAAGCTCCAGCCTCATCGCGTTGGCTCTTCCGGTACAAAATGCATGCGTCTGAGATATTCGACACCAACTCTGTATTTCTCAAAGTTCGGATGGGAACTAATTGCTGTAAAAAACAACTTTTGTGACGACATATTTTAATATGTTAATCAGCCAATGCCTGATTTTCGATCATTTTATATTGCCTTTAATTGAATGAAGTATTATTAAGAGTTACATACTTGAAGGAAATATAGGTAATGAATCCGCCATTGGAAACGCACATTTTGTGATAGGTTTGCTGTAGTTACGGATGATTTTGTAGCAATTCTTCTACACGCTGTTTGCCCATGTTAACAACTAAACGCCAATTAACCGTCAAATGCAATTACCGGTCGCTTTTATTCTGCTGTCATCATATGCAAGCTTCAAAAAATACTTACTTCACTAACTGAATTGATCCGCACTTCTCAGAACTAGTATAAGTAATAGCATCCATTCTGTTTCTTGACATACACCCATCATTCGACAAGCGGTTGTTACAAAATTTAAAGAATTTAGGGTCCGCTTCACATTATAGATTGACTAGCATCATAACGGAGTGGTCGGCACTATGTAGTCAATCTGTGACTTTCGGTCTTCTCAACTCCCCATCCGCAGTGCGGTCATCCAAAGAACTGTGCTCGTTCCTGCTCTGAGTCTGTTCTACATCAATGAAATCACCACATCTGTATAACACGGGTGTCCATTTTTATTTGCTGACGATATCAACATTGTCTGTAAGCTTCATCGAGACGAGCATCACGGGACACTATTGTTCAATCAAAATGACTGATTTTACCCGGAGTCAGGATGCCGCAAATAAATGATGAACAATTCGGATAAGAAATCACCTCATGTCTTACGCCTGTCCCATACTTGAAGGATCTAGCGCAACACACAATAAACACATCCTTGCACAGCTGTTTACGTGTGAATTGAAATTAGGTAATCATCGACCTTCAAGTTTTCCAAAAATTCGCACTACAATTTGGCTCGTGCAGCCCTGTCTGGGTTCAATATATTCAACAAATTCATATAACCCTTGCTAGCGTTTAGCCTTTTAAGCTATCCACCCTCCCCATCCTCGAATACTGCAGCATAATACGCAATAAGATGAGAAAGAATTACAGATTTCTGTAGTGGTATTTTACTAAAGTTCTGATCAGTGAGTATTCCGATACGAGATAACAAGATGCTTGCAATGAACGCGAACCACTTTGGATCCGACGATAAAAGCAAAGGTGTTACCGCTTTTCATCCTGTTACATGAAACGACGCATTCCGATATGCTTACACTCGGACTATATTACAGCTTTACTTGATTTATTCGAAATATAGGTTCCACACTGAAGATGCAGGAGGCTAGCACAAAAATTCGCTATTTTATTTAAAGTATAGCTACCTGTGGAATAAACTAACGTTCACTTGTAAGTCTTGTGGCAACATTTAGAAGCAGACTCGCCAGTTACCTTGATCTAACTACCATAATCATTATGTTCACATGAGAAATATCCCTAGATTATGTATTCCAAGTGAGATCGAAAAACATCTAAACATTAACATTTCAAAGCTTGGCTTTTACCTCAAGCATCCACCAGAAGGTAACCACCTGATACCCGTTCCCATTATTCCACCTATGCTGATCTTCCACCAAACAGCATGGATACGTTCATATAAATTAATCTGCGCAACTTCATACACTGTTTCTCGAATCAGGCGGAATATATGTATTGTTATTAATGCTATAAAAGTTTCAATTGTTGGCATATGTTTTATTAATTAGGTTTTCAACTCGGTGTTGTAGTCGGTCATACAGCATTCGAAAGAACATGTTCATCTAGAATTGCGACTGTTTCATGGTTGATGGCATTTGATAACTGGTGCTTAGATGACTTTAAGTATATCTGCATGGAAAGGCTGGTATTCTTTGGATATTCCTTAAGTAGAAATTTGTAACCAACAGTCTGTTTCACTACTCGACGTAGGACTGCTGTTGGATCCCCTTTCCGTGTACTGCGATTGTAGAAACCATAGTTACACAGATTGGTTACCAATTACACAATTGTTTAGATGAATACGTGCTGTGAACAGATGATGGATGGACGTGCCAAGTGGATTGCTTAGGATGCATTTAGTTGTAGCCCTGTATCTGTCTCTGTGTTATTCATGATGTAAGGTAAATGCCGTCATGAAAGGAGACGACGGATTATCAATATATTCCTCAGCAGTAATGTTTACCTTCTTGTATTTTTGCCCACAACTATTTAGTTGGTGAATTTGTTATTTCGCACTGGAGACAGTAAAACCCGATCATATTCGGTCACTTGGGTGTATAGAGTATTCTTCAAATCTAATACGACATTTGGTGGATCTTAAGGAATTCCTCCAAACAGCTTTAGAATAGAACCCTCAGGGAACTGGCTGCGATTAGCTAAAATGTGGACTGTCTGCGCAGGGCAAGTCATTTCTGCCATATGTTCATTGCCTGGGTTACATGCTCACTCTGTGCCTGATTGTGAGATAACGCACAGCACGCAGCAGAAATACATGACCAAGTGGACTGGTATACCAAGCCCTGCTTGTGATCGACGATTTTGTGAAATTGTATTTTGTGTTTTACGCTGTAATTGCTTGAGGATATTGATAGCTTGGTGAAACAGCTGATTCGCTGAGTTCCTTTATTGCAGCTTTCTTCTGATTAACTATTTGAACATTAATAACATTTTCTCTACTACGAGGATTCTTCATAGTCTATTTTTAGTTCAGGGCCAGTAGAGACAACGAGAGCCGTCACAGTGCAATGTTCCAACCATTGGGGAGTAGCAAGGTTGGGATTAATATGCCTGAAGTTCCGCAGGGCTAAAATTGAGCCCAATGCGCCTCTTGAGGCAACGTTCATTAAGCGTAGGCATTACACTGACAAATTTTCTTCTCTAGCTGTTACAACCCTTAATCCCCTTCATTGAACTAACTAGAAGTTGATTAAACCGAAATGACAGTGCTTGCTTATAGCATAACGTAAAACTTTCGATGAAACACAACTTACCTCAGCATGGATGCTCACTTAAACCGCGTTATCCTGTCAATATGCAAATGTACAGATAAAAATTTAAACGTGCTGGTTCTGTTGAGTTTTCGTGAACACTCGCGGTAGAATACTGCCGCTCATTCTGCAGTAAAAAATATTTTGCAATCGTCTTATATTTACTCTGTCCACTTACACTTACTTCGAACAGAGCGATCCGAATTTTTCAGCTTTTCTAAAACCATACACCACTTCTGAGGGTCTACTAAATAATGGAATGTATCACGTTTATGTCTCATAATTTGCACAATAGGTGTTTTCCGTTTGCAGTTAGTGTGTATAATGAATGATGCATAATTCAGAATTCACATTTTCTATTCCGAGGAAGCGATTGATCCACTATATTTTTCATGTCACTTGCAGTAATCCTATAGAAACGATATATCAATGTTACTCCTCGAAATTTACCATCAAATCATATGAATTTTCACCTACACCACGCCAAACTGTCAGGCTTTCTGCTGACAAAAGTATTAATATCCGTGCTCGAAATAGATAATGTGTATTGGTTGATAATATCTGCTTGCAAAACGGAACTGGTGCATCACAGTTCCTTTGTGTACACAATTACGTTTACGGCATTAAGATAACGGTTACATTCTTCGGTAAGAAATGAACAACCAGTAATCTTGTGTGGCAGTTGTTTCAAAGAGTGCGACTCGAGTTTTCATGAACTTAAAGTTAACTGGTCCTAAAAGTTTGTACATTTTATTGGTTGTCTTTACCAGTTAGTAAACACTACGTGTCCTTGTCTCGTAGTGAGAGCTCTCGGAGTTTAACATCTGATAGTTTTGTATGATAAGCAATCATTATACATACCAGGTAATTCCATTAGTTATTAAATACCTAAACAGCGTTGTTAAGAGTTACCATAATATATGAGGAAAAGTATGTTTCATTTGTATATTGAGCAAAACTGTTTAATTGCTCCAACCAAGTGTTAATGACTTTCTTATGTGCAATGAAGTAGTTGCTAGTGTGAACGGCATGTTCGCAATTTACCGACATTGTTCATTTATTTTCAGATAGGAAAAAGTAGGCATTTGCCATGCATAGATATCTACATATATATATGAAGAAATTATATTCAAAATTCAAGATTAGATTTCGGGACGGTGGCATTCGCAACTGGAACACTGGCCATCACTAGGAAGACAATTTCTTCTGCAGCACTTCACTTCTCAATTTATAATACCGTCTTTTCTGTGGATCATTTAAATGGCTATCTTTCGTCTTATTTTTTAAGTGATTTTCACTTACATGACAGATTGACTTACCAGGATGAGAAGTGATTAGCAACAGTGTCACTAACACTCGCAGAATGTTTTATTAGCCACTTTGTTAATACCTGTTTAACAAAGTCATGTTTCAAGATATCTAAATCAATGCTGTATTTTATACGCAAATAAGCAAAACTTTGTGTCATGGCCCGGTGTTTGGACATATTTTGTTAAGTCGCTCGAATAAGTGTATCATTTCATAGAATACTATAATCCTGAATAAGGACGATTCTTCCATATGCGCCAAGTATGGGACCATTAAAATCATTTATTATTATGAGTCGTTTAAACGACAATACCTTACTAAATATATGCTCCTAGCGTGAAACATTTTAAGTTTTACTTCCGGTGTTTTTCGAAAAAGGTCTACTAGATTTCAAGCAACTCATTTTGTTTCCTTAAAATATGGCAGCAGTACTAGTGCGTATAGACATAACGATAGATAAAAACACTAGAACTGAAAGTTTACGTGATTAAACTCGTAGAAGCCATAAAAGTAACGGTGAATTCGCAGCATAACTACTGCTAACAGTTTATCTAACACCGCAACAACCGTGTTATTTCAGATGAGCGAAATTAGAGATAGATAAAGGCAACACTATAGGAACACTATGGAACACATCATCATATCGTTTACCTTAGCTAGTTAAGCTTTGACCGTTAAACAACAAGCCGTGCCTATCCGATAAGCAGTAATTTCTGATATATCTACTTATTCAGCAGTATTTAGATAAATTCAGATTAGTGAAAATAACAATCGCGTTCTGGTTATATGTATTTGTTAATGGAGGAAGGTAGCTACCATTGTCATACTATTGCATATCATGTGAATTCGTCTTTGCAGAGTTGTTGCGAAGAAAAATTACAAATGAGGCTGACAGTTTAGTGCAGTGTCGCCAATTTGGTGATCATGTGCATACACACGAAGAGGTTAGAAAGTTGTACGTGCATATGCATCGTGTTGCCCCCGGCAACCGTAGACTGTAGGCCAAGAAACAACGAAATTATTTCCCTGCACCAAAACGCAGGTCGCACCAATGCAGTGGTTTGGATGACCAATTTGGGAACGTTATAATTAGCTTTAGGCAGATAGCGGCTGATGTTTGACATTCTAGGTAGAAAAATTCCAATAGTCCAAATGTTACAGTTTGGTGCATTGGGGATACCGTGTCTGAAGGGGCATAGCATGGCAAATGTTCGCAGGAAAATGACAGGATGTTGATGTATTCGAGAAAACCCTATTAAAATAGCTCACATAATGTGGAATACGAAATCTACCCACTTTAGGTGAAAAAAACATAAGGCGTCTAGTAGTAGAGTAATTTTCTCAGAGCAAAATGTTAGAAGTTAAACGCCGATTTCCCACTTTATATTTTTGTCTCACTATCCAGTATTGAAAGCACTATTCAACAACAAGTCTCCAGGATGAAAACCGTAAGACGATCAGGAATCTGAGTTTCAATTTTGCTGTAAGTTTGACCACGCGCTCTATTAGCCCGGAAACCAGTTGAACTCATTAAAAGTTCACGCAGTGAATGAAGTTGTCTTTTGTATGTGGGTCGCAGCTTATGCACTAAATATTTTAACTTTGGAGGGATTTCAGAAAAATACCTGTCAGGTATTGGTTTTTACAGCTGTAAAAGTGTGTTAAACGCTAGCTTGATTTCAAGTGTAACCTAGATAATATAACTCAAATAAATAAGGCTGTCTGCATATATAACAGATCACATTCTTCGTAACATAGTTGCAAAGAGCCCCAAGCTACCCACCGGATCGATTACTCTGTGTGTCACTACCCACGCGGATCGTCCAGGTTAATTAACAAACAAAGTGCTCTCATTTGCTACAGTTTGTTGAGGCTTTGGTAAATCGGCGGCTGAAACCAAGTTTATGCAAACAGAGACGTTTTGTAGCCATCCCCAATCCATTCTGTAGATGTCAATGTATTTTCCCTCCAAGCTGAATGAGTGGGCGCTTAGTGACAGTTGACCATTTTAGCTTCCGCAAATCAACTGCAATTTAGTTTTATTTGTATGCAACCTGGTCATTTAAAGTTGTGTATGTAAACTTTTGGTGAGAATACTCGAAATAGCTGAATTCGGCTTGGTCTGTTGGAAAGAGAGCGAAAGCTGCCTGCAAGCATCTTAGAGCACATCCCTCTTAAAATGGTTGCGATGAAATCCCAAAATACCTGCCAGTTTGATTATTCGCCTCATACTCAATTGCTCTGTGCGCCAAAGCCTAGGCGGATCTTCCAGGGTAAATGACAAACAAAGAAAATCCTTTCAAAAAACTTCATCTAGACTTTCTAAACAGAGGCACTAAAGTGCACGTTAAAACAAGTAACATTCTATCGTTCACTAAACCGGGATAGGTTACTGATGCCGCAAGACAGTCTTTTGGAGATGTGAACAAAATACTGGATCATACATCCTTCGCATTCATGGTTAGAATTTTACCGTTCTGGTCACAAGCGACAGCAATAGCTACGGCATATTAAATCATCACTCACGATGATAAAATTAGATAGGTTTTCAGGTTATATTTGTGTTCTTTGCTTTATTTCAGTTTTATCAATTACATAGCGGACAGAAAAAGTTGGGACCATATATATCTTTGATGACATAACATATACCATGCGCTTTCGATTTCCGGTGTTTGAACGATACTCTAGACATTAATCGCATAGAGTTTATGGTACAGACCTATTGACCTTGGACTATTGGTGTATCGATTGGCAAATATCTTTCACAGCGGACAAATGCAATGTGTTGACATGCAAATTTAAATCCCACCAAATGGTCATTACTTTGTTAGTAAACCTATCCGCCATAATAATACTATACGCGTTTTAAGCATCCGTTACACTTTGGTGAGCAAGGTTTACTCATAACAGCTGCATGATGAAAAGAACAAAATTTAAATTAACGTCATGTTTTATGCGTGGATCTAAGCTACACTTGTTAGACGTCTGCATTCGCCATGTATTACTTGTAAAAGCGGCTAGAACGTGGACACATGTGTCTAAAGAAAGTACAGCGCTTATTTACTAACAATCTCTTTAACTTTTCTTTAAAAATAACCTACTCCGAACGTTATAAAATGCCACAACTGAAAACACAGAGAATAAACGTATCAAGCTAGGAGTAACAATCCATTCTGACTTGGTCCCTAAGTGTGTATTTGCACCGAATGATCCTGTTCTCTTCAAACCAGAAGGTATATTTGCAATTAGGTATACGAACTGCGCCAGCGTAATGTGTGTGAAGTACGCATGACACTTGTACTGCGCGGAGCTGGATGTGGCACTGACCTTAAATTGGTGGGGACCGAATTGTACTCCTACGTTCGGAAATGTACGTACTGTGTGCCTGCCGTGAACCTGAAGCGTAAATGAAACATTCCCTCCATCGGTATAGTCGGGAAATGTATTGAGCAGGGGAAGGCCGCGGTTGCACGTCTGTTTGATGTAGAATGCGTAACCACAATGGGTGACTTGTGGCACCAGATCACCAGATGACTGGAGCTAGCGAAGAAACAATCGGACGCGAAAACTGTGAGTAGCCCGATTGGTTTGATGAGAACACTGCAACGATTTGCGCTTCGGTGTCTGAGAAAAATACAGTATTTTCTGCACAAAGGGCAGACTCCGGTGGCTTGGGAAGTAAAATTCAGCTCCGCAAAATTCGACGGCAACTGATTGGAGAGCTCCGTCGCATTAAAAATATATGGTGCACGGGGAAGCCGAGGCAGATGAAATGCTTTACTGAAAGCCGCGAACACAAGGAATTATTTGACTCCTTGAAGGCGGTGTATGAACTGACGTTGGTGCAGCTGAGGACGTTGCTCGACGGCATTTCGGGAGCTGCCTGCACACAGAGTGCAAGTATAATACAGCTGTGAAGAAAAATTGTGACTCTCTTGAACAACCACCCAGAGACTGTCTAGCCTACTTTGAACAACCTGAAGCAGCACGAGGTAAAAGTGAGTTTGGCGAACATGCCGACACTCTTAGCGACGCGGAGACCACTTGACCAGCTGTGAAACGATAAGTTTGCCCGGTGCCGACTGAACCCCGCATGAAGTACTGAAACACGGCGGAACAGCGTTGGTGATTGCTCTGCACCGCTTGGGGCAACGCTAGTGGGTTGAGGAGGAGGTGCATCCTAAATTGAAGGATGCCTTTGTGCGACCACTGTACAAGGGCAAAAGGAGCAAGTTATGTTGTACGAATTATCTTTGCATCCACATGCTGAATTGTGTGGACAAGGTGATTGCCCGAATCATCCTCCACCGCCTCGCCAGTCAGCTTCTGGAACCTAACGTGGCGGAGGTTCAGCCTGGATTCCTTTCTGGTCGCAGCACTGTCGAGATGGTGTTTTCGGCTCGTCAGTTGCAGCAGAAGTTCAGCGAACAAAAACAGCCGTCGTACTCGCTAGCTGTTGCTATCACAAAGGTGTTTGATACGGTGAATCGCGAGGCAATGTGGCTGGTAAATATGGCTGCCCTAGTAGGTTTGTAAGTTTAATCGGATGTCTGCTTGGTAGAATGCGCGCCAGGGTGCAACTGTGTGGACAAACATTGACTGACTTTGCAGTTGTCACTGGTGTGAAGCAAGGCTGTGTCTTAGCTCCTGCCCTGTTTAATATTTATCTTCATGCAATTCTGTCTTGTGCTTTTGATGCGGCTTGTGTTTACGGTGTTCGTGTTGAGCACCATATTGATGGTAGGTTGCTAAACATCAGTCGTTTCGGTGCAAGAATTCTAGTCTGTTAGACAACTGTCTATAGTTTGCTGTTCGCTGACGAATGTGCGTTGCATGCACACAGCGCGGATGAGCTGCATGAAATGACTATTTGTCTGGATTCGACAGCTGCCGAAGTCGTGCGTACCAACTACACAAGCACAACGGTCTATCGTGGAAATTCTTCCCCGGAAGCGCAATCTGCAATGGTTCCGCAAATCAGAATTGGTGTGGATGTATATTATAGCGCCTCCAGCATATGTTACCTTGAAAGGGTGCTTTAGACTTACTTGCAAAAATATATTAATCTTCATCTCTGCGTATCGAAAGCAGCGGCGGCATTAGGGAAGCTTGAGTGCCGAGAGTGGAACAACCATCAGCTTAGCGTTGGGACGAAGCTAATGGTCTACAAGTGCATAGTGCTGTTCCTTTCTTCTATGCTGCTGTGAAACCTGGCGATGTACCGGTCAGGTGTGTGAAATCTCGAACGGTTCCCTCAAGTGTGTTTGCGACGGATTCTGTGCATTATTTGGTGAGACAGATTTGCAGAAGCGGCGTTGCAATGAATTGGAATGTATACAGCTGACTGTATACTTTTGATGAGACATCCGAAGAGACTCGATCTTATGTGCCGTTTGGATTCGACGCGGATGCCGAAGCAGTTGTTATATAGTCAGCTGAGTATGGGTAAGCCGCATGTGGAGTAACTGAAGTTTCGTTACCAGGACATGATCAAACTGAGTCTATCACGTTTTAATTTTGACTTCAAGTGTCTGAAAGGAGGCTGTTGATCGGCATGCCTGGCGCGATTTGCTCACATAAGCAGTTGCCGAGATGCAAAAGAATGCGCTTGTGTATACGGAGAAGTAGTGGCATGTGCGGAAGCTACAGGCGCCAATGAAATGAGCTCCATCTAAATCTAACGCATGGTGCTGTTGCACAAGCTGTCGAGAGTACCTTAGTCAGACATGTCTAGGGAACCGCGAGCGAGGCCACTCGGTACCAGCATCGAAAGAACAACGGGTGCTTCTGCGAACGTAAGCAGAACCGGCGCAGCGTTCGTAGTTAAACAACCTGCACATCTATGAAATTTACTAATCGCGTGCTTGTATGCTGCGTTTCTTTGTCCTAGTTGTAGGTTTGCTATATTTTCCTAATGCTTACTTTGTTACCTAATCTTAGTGTCCAACTAAATAACCTTCTATTTATTGCACAAATCGCATTTTACCTTTTTGGACCTCTTTCTCTAACATGCTTTTTCGTGGATTATGATAACTCATATATGTTAGATGTTAATTTAGGGCAGAGTTATGCAGCGTATCTGTATGCTTTATTTTATTTGTTTATTTTGATATTGTCAGTACACCTGATAGGATATTGCTAAATCCACGTTGTGCCTGCGCTTGATGTGCATGTTAACAACGTGCCTAGCTGTTTATAACCCTGAGACTCGATTACACTGACTCCAGAAGAGAGTTGGTCGCATCTGGCGGAGACGAGGTGCAGGTTCCTCGGGGCCTTGCTAAGCTCAAAATGGTTCCATGCATCCTGTGTGAAGCGTGCTGCGACCCAGCCACCTTCTATTGTACTTCTGATACGCACGATCCTCTACATGGATGCACATGGTGTATGTAGTTCCCCGCCGTTTGGACACATTCACTCCCCCACAATTTGTACAGGAGATTTTGTGAATGAAGTAAGCTGTTCTTTCTAATGGAAACGAGTCCTTTAAATGCACAAGCATCAAACATAGGGTTTCATCCTTTGAAAACTGCCCTTATGTTCTGTTTATTCAATAACCTTTGGATCGCTTTCGAAGTTCCTTCCATATGCGGAATATCTACCGTCGCTATCCACTCTAATGTTGGTAAAGACATTTTAGTAGCTGTCTTTTCATCAATCGCCTCGGATATTCACTAGCTAGCTAGTTTTCATTGCCTCAGTCTGCGTTGCTTATTTATCTTATTCCATCGTACACAGAGCACTCGCTCTGTGAAATAGTGATGAAACGATTTCTGCATAAACATGCTTGGGGTGGTCTGAAATTTAGTTAAGAACCCCATCTGTGTTTCATGGTTTCCGATACGTCGTACTTTTTAACGTTCCTACGCGCCGATGGACCAACCAATCAAGGAATGGGAGTGTGTCGCTTTGGGACTCAATTGCTCTAGTGTATCAACAAAAGTGTTCGAATACTTCAACACTTCATCTTTGCTGTCTATTTTTTTAACCGCACAAGTGTCGCCACGTAGCGTCACCATGCCCTCAGAGCACCACGGAAATTTGGTGATGCCTTTTTCTCAACATCTTCAATATGTGCCAGTACGGCGGATATTGTAGGTCCCATTGTTATACCTTCTACTTGAGTGTAATGTCCCGATTGAAATGTGAAATAGGTAATTTCGAGGTACAAAGCTATCCTTTCGACCAGTTGCTCTAATATAAGCTTGTTCTGTCCCTTAAGCTGCTGTTTGCTGTCAGGCAACTTCTCGCAAATCGTAACGTCAATTCCTTGGATACATTAGTAATCAAAGATAGAACATCGTAGCTTACCATCAATTCATCTTGCATGATGGCCATCCCTCATACCATTCATGCAAACTCATAAGAGTTCTTTACAAACGTACTCATTCTCTCTGTCAGGAGTTGCAGTAGGCTCGCCAACTATGTTGTGAGTTTATGTGTGGGGTAGCCTATCCCGTCCCCTATATCTCGCAAGTTGGCGTCAGGATTCTGCATCTTTGGTTGACCGTAAAATCTAGTTAGAATAGTCGATTTCGGATAAATACAATACCACTTGCCCAATCCTATGCTGGCTTTTATGGCCCTTAGTTAAGTGCAGATCTTTGTTTCCTTCTTATTCAGCACCGATTTAGGCTTTTCGAAATCAATCACTTTGTATGTTCAAGTAGTTAAATGATCTCTCATTTTTCAAAGAAACTGCTTTATTAATCACCACTATTACTTTACGTTTATCCTTCTTGTAATGACAATATTAGAATCCTCGCTCAGGGTCCTTAACGCTAAGCGTTTGGTTGGTGCCAGGTTAGTTACTGCCGGTTTTTAAAACCTAATTATATTAGCTAATTTTGCGCGGATATCATCTGCTTTTTAACTGGTAATCTCGTCACAGTAGTTTCAACTCCGGGAATTACACCTTCTGCCCCTAGCTTAATTTACCGAGAGTAAACTTCCAAAACGTTTCTGAAATGCCATGCTCATTACCACCAGTAATTTTATACTCCGAAACACTTACCAATGAACTGAACAGTTATGAGCCTTCGTATGTGGTTTACTTATGATGGCCATAAAACGTTACTCATTTTTAAGCTTATTCACTTCGCTTGATGAACTGTTTGAATCAAGTGCAAAACGATTGGCCAGTGTAAGAAATACACTAGTCGCTTGTTTGCCAAACCTGTTGAACTGTTCCGCTTTTCAAACTGGCACGCGCCGCCAGTCAATTTGGTCGCGAATATTAACCGTAGAAGAGCGAACAGTGCATTGTAGCACCACGCTGGTTTTTTCCCCTCCGAACTTGACGTTACGTCATGCTGCCTAGACGACGTACAGTGCAGACCTCCGGTGTGCCTTCACCGAATGTGCCCATCGGGGCCATTTCTGGGGCAAACCTGTCCTCAGCTTCTTTTGTGACCTGTATGGCGCTCACCGCATTCAGCTTTTAAATGATGGTGGTGTGCTGCTGCTCCTTCAAGGTCTACACAGTGATTATAGTTGTTGACGAGCAGTGGAATCCAATTTTGGTCATTGGTTCGGATCTTATCGTATCTGATGGATGCTCACTAGTGGTGAGAATCAAAAAGCCGAAACGGCGTCCGATGCTTTCCCAGTCATGTTAAGCAATATCTACTATGGTAGTCTTGGGGAAGAAATCTCCAAGCATTTACATAAAAATACATAAACCCTTGTGTTTTATTAATTATTTTATCCATAGCGCCTGTTCCTACGTTGTGCTCCCGCATGTTGCAGTTACTGCGTGAACTGGTGTAGGTCTATCTTAAACGTTTTGCCGTCTTTTATATTTTCCCATGTATGTCTGATATGTCTACTTTGACCTATCTGCACGTTTATTGCGGTATATCGTTTAAGAATTTGGGTGGTCTAGAATGATTGAGGAGCTTGATCCTGTGGACAGCAGCGACCAAGAATACAAAGTACCCGTGTTTGGTATTGTAAGCAGAAGTGTTGAGAACTTGGATTTCTTTCTTCCTAGCGTTAGTGCAAACTGTCATGAAAGTCGATATAATAAATTGCACAGCTTGGTACACTGCGATGCTAATTTGCTCGCCGGAGTATGCAACTTGGGTGCAAATATTTTAGCCATCTGACCGGCTGGTATCTTCAGTGTGTATTACCAAATCTCATTTTTCCATTAATTGAGGCTCCATTTCCATTTATTGATTAATTAATAAATAAATAAATAATTAATAATTAATAATCAAATAATCAAATAATTATTAATTGCGGCTGTGAGAAATTTGAAAACAGTTATCAAGATAAATTCAAGAAAATGGGAGTATATGTTTTGAACAAATTTGGTCAACGAATTAGGATGTCGGACTCTACTTTGCAGGCTGAATGCCTGTCAACTTAGATCCTCTTCCTCTAGTACACTTTGTTTCAATGATCACTAAGTATCTCAGACACGAAGGCTTATTTCTTCTTTGAAACACTTGTAATGTGCCAATTAGCGCAACAATCAAATCAAAATTGTAAAACGTTCTGCAGTGTGTCAGGAACAACTTAGCAAATTAATGGAGGGATTGCCTGGTAATGAGAGGTGTGGTAGATTTCGCCATTACAAATTACGGGAGCTCGTAAGAGCAGACTTTAACTCGGTTGGGCCTGCGATGTGAATATGGTTATTAATCATGGGTGGGTAGGTTATCGTTCGCCTCATAGGACATAGACTACCACTTGCTGAAAATACGGTTTAACAGTTCATTACCGAAAATTAACTTGGTCCGATCAGTACCTGCACTTCACCAGCTTCATAGCAGTGCGGTACAAACGGACACTTGTGAAGACTCTAGTTAGTCGTGCCAGACGAATGTATTCGGCCAACTGTCTGGACGATGAGCTAGTGTTAATTACAGCAACGCTAATGGCGAACGGTTACACTCAAAGGTTTATCGAGAAACACAGCCAATCGCGAGGGGCAAAATACTTGGTACACACGGCCGCCAAGAAGAAAGCGCATGTCGAGTTACCTTTCTAAGGTGATTTAGCCAAGCTGAAAACAACTAAGCGTATAATTTCAACTACACACGGAATTAACTAAGCTGCACAGGTTTTCGTCATTAACCGAACCCGAAATTTGCCCATGCGTCCAATGAAGTAAGCTCAGCCTATTGGAGCAGACTCACACTGTGTATACCAATTTGGCATTGGTGCCGAAGTATTGGAAACCACCTCCCGCTTCTGCTACCTTGGGAGTGTGATGTAGACTGACCAGCAGCTACACAGTGAGCTACGTATCCGCGTGTCGAAGGCAGCAGCGGCATTCGGGAAGCTAGAGTACCGAGTGTGGAACAACCATCAGCTTACCATTGGCACGAAGCTGATGGTGCTGTCCGTTCTTCTATACGGCAGTGAAACGTGGACGATGTACCTGCGGAATGTGCGATATCTCGAGAGGTTCCATCAGCAGCATCTGCGATGAATTTTGCGCATCACTTGGGGCGACAGAGTTGCTGACACAGAAGTTTTGCGACGAAGTGTTATGTATGCAGTAGACTGCATACTGTTACTGAGATACCTGAGGTGGCTCGGTCATGTATTTTGTATGGATACAACGCGGATACCGAAGCAACTCTTATATGGTCAGCTGAGTGTAGGGAAGCTGCAGGTAGGGAAACCAAAGCTACCTTACCAGTACATTATCAAAGTGCGCCTCTCACGTTCTATTCTTGATTACAGATCATGGGAATCGAAGGCGGTTGATCGGCGTGCATGGCGCGATCTAATCACGAAGGCAGTTGCCGAAGTGCGGAAAAAAGACCTCAGATATGCAGAGAAGAAGCGGAAATTGCGGAAGCGGCAAGCACCGATGGGTTGTTCTCCATGGACATCAAGCGCGTGGTGCTGTAGCACATGCGGTCGCGAGTGCCTGAGTCAGGCAGGCCTAGTGAGCCATGAGCGAGGTCACTCGGGACCACTACCGAAACGACGACGGGTCCTGCATAGAACGTAGGCAGAACCGGCGCAGAGTTTGTAGGTACGTTGCATTCGATTTACTAACAGCGTGCTTGCATGCTAAGTCTATTTATTTCAGGTGGTGCGTTTTCAATTTTGTCCTAATGCTTTTCTTTCCCATATGAATGCCTACTTATACCCTCTTCTATAAACTTGCACACTTCGCTTAAGCCACTTGTATTTACTTCGATAACATTTTCGTGTTCGTGGCTTTTCCGTAAAATATACTTTCTGACCTAGTGAACTTACCTCGTATTTGTTGGTAAACAACTAATTTTGTATGCTCATTAATTTAAGATTTATGTCGCCGTTTCCTTATGCATTACTCGATTTATTTTCTTGGTTATCTTTCTCTCGAGTGATTGGCTGTTGTTTGATATCCCCTGCATGGCTGCGCTTGATGTGAATGTTGACAAGGTGCCTACCTGTCTATTACCCACTACCTCGTTCATACTGGCTCCAGGAGACAGTTGGTCGTTTCTGGAGGAGACGGGGTGCACGGTCCTTGTGGCCGTGTTAGGATCAAAGAGTGGTTCCATGCACTCCATGTGAAGCGGACTACGGTACAGCCACCGCCTTGTATGCTCTTGATCCCCTACATACAGCATGCTTGTGTTTGCCTGTGAAGGAGTGTGGGCCTGCTCCGTTGATGAAACGTGGCTCCCATCCGCATGCCTCCCGGTCTTATTCCTTCGGGTTTACACTGGATATGGGGTGTGTGGATGGAGCTGTGGGTGGTGCAGCGCAAGCCATCCATGGTCCCTCTGTAGGCGCAGGCGTCCTGTGGCTGGCCACAGTGACAGGCAAATCCGAAATCGGATGCGCCAACCATATAGGCAGAACTAATAGCACGCTTACTACCCAGATAAAGAGCGTGTACCAAGATGAGATCAGCGCGAATTTGCTGCGATTGCCTACCGTCGTCATATTCCATGTTCCCGCAGACCGCCGGCTTCCTCGATAGGCAAACACCTATTTGACCCGGATCACCGGATAGAGCAGGGCACAGCGTTTAAACATGTGTTACGTCACACTAACCCCCGCTTCCTTCGTTTTGCTGGGGCTGTCGCTATTAGCCGCATGAAGCCAGTCTTGTGTGTTCAGGAACAATTAGTTCTCCGCGTAAAGCGGTCCTGGGCGTACGTATGAACTTCCGTCAGTTGTTCTGTACCTCAAGCTTGTCTGGTTGCACCCACTGTATATATATATATATATCGGTTATTACAGAGGAGTATTAGGAGGAGTTGGATGGTATAGGCAGCAATTCGGCACATCTAGACTCATTCAGACAGCCATTACACTCCCGGAAAAGCACTGTACGCGCGTTTTATTCTTTCGGAAATCGTCAGCAGTGCGCATTCCATCCAAACCTGGTAGGGCTCGAACCCGCAACTCGACTGTTGCCAGTCCATGCTTGAGACCACTGAGCTACGGGGCACGGCAACGACCATCGTGAATAAGTTCCTAGACGTGATATAGCGCCGCTCATTGCTTTCCCTGGCTTGTGGTGTCTGTCTGAATGAGTCTAGATGTGACGAATTTCTACCTATATCAGTTACTGTTGATGGTACTGAGGAGACAATACGAAAAGCATGCATCCACCAGCCTTCGTCTTCTTTCCGTACTTCTCAAACTTCATTAAGGGTTTCAAAATTTGGCTTAAATCCGCGGCGCTCTTTGTGTCCTGATATCTATACACCAACAATTATTTGTGCTTCATTGGAATCATGATTTGCCCCTTTATTAACGTCAGATATACTTGGATGTTAAAATGACATCACTTGCAAACACATGGCAAACTGGTATTCAAGCAGCACGTTTTCATGTGGGGCCCAGATATTTGCAGTTTGGAATCTTTGCCAGCAATGAAAGATGACATTTTATGTTATTACTGAGTTAGTAAATGTTGCGGGCTCTTAGGGTCTAAACAGGAAAACTGCAGTCCGCGATTAACAAAGAATCCTCGATTTACCTGCAAGGAACTTGATTAAATAGGAATTCCTTGCTTAAATGCGTGCAAATAAATCAGTGCATGTACTTTACTATCAACATGAGAAGACGATAGCAAGATTAAAACTTGTTAACAGCTTAGTTATGTTCCCTGCATAAGCGCTTAACAACAACGCGGTTAATTCTGGATAAATGAAACATATGGTTACTAAAAAGGCAATAGCTATTACTCCTGATGAGTTAATTCCTGGAGTCGACAATTCAACTCACAAAATACATGCACAAATGCGGAATGTAGTTCGCAAGAAACTAGGCTAAAATAAATGAACTATATCGCAGGATACTCGTCATGTTGGTTTAGTTGTAAAGCTATTTCTTGGAGTAGGAAATTGTTTTTAGCAGATTTTGTTAAGGTGTTACACACTTTAACCTTGACGTCTGACAACACTAAGGAGCCAGTTTGTGCCAAATATTATAGAAAATGAATTTTTGCCATGTGCTTTTGATGGCTGATGATGTAATAGAAAGAATCGAAAATCCACTCGCTAAATTGGTAATATCTTGATGTTCCCGGGCTTATGGTTCTGCTGGTCAGAGGAGAGAGCAATCCTTAATGCTAAGGTGATTACGGATGACCAGATAAGAATATGAATTTGTTGAAACCAATAGGGACGAAACAGAATACTACCATAAAACGATTGTATTACGTGATGCTACCTCAAATTCCGCAAAGACTAATCGATTCCATGACCTGCAAAGGTATTATTCCCGCTGGTAACATTATTACCAGGTTATATGCATTACGCAGGACACATAAAGAAAGAACTCCTTTACGAACCCATTTAGGCAAAGTTTTTGGCCGAACTATTGGTGCTAACAAGAACGGATCTAACGGTAGGTACTCGGTGTGACACGGTCGAGTTTTCGACAGTATTAGAAGTAAAAATATGGATACTATGCTGCTATTTTCGTTCGATGTGACATCGCTGTTTAATACTATCTCTGTTAAAGAAAATCGATTACTTTACTGAATACTTGGAGATCACGAGCCAACGAATCGCCTTATTGGCGGAAGAAATAAAAGCGCTGCCACATCAGAATATCCATAACGTCTAGTTTCTTTTTCCCGGACAAGTATATTTAAAAGATGGGCTAGCATTTGAGTCACCATAGGGTCCCTTGGTCACTGATGTGTCCGTTGAATGAAATGATTGAGCGCTTTCCACTCTATAAACGTCAGGTTGATGAGGTGATGCGCATATTTGGCTGCGCCGTGGACCAGTTGGATCCAGAAATCTCTCGGACCCGTTGGAAGATTCGGTTTAGCATACAATATGGATCAGACATAAAACTGGCCTTCTTGGATGTACAGTTGTCACGTTGATCATGTGAATCACTGTGGAGTATAATCCACAGGAAAGCGCAATTGACGGGTCGATATACGCACTTTTCTAACTTAATGGCGTTCGAAAACAATCTACTTCGGTGTAGGGTCGAAACAGCGATGAAAATATGCCCAGAGGACACAACTAGTGCGGAACATGCTATACTAAGCAAATTGTTCCTTAAGTATGGCTACCCCAAGGCCTTCATTGACAGGAATATGCGAAAGGACTGTGCGATCGCCAAATCACCTACAGTAGGAAGGAAACGTTTTTACTTATCATTGGCATTCAAAGGATACAGTAGTTCCCATTACCTTAGTAAACCATCAACAGCGGTCTTCATTAACACCTACTAGGCTGCACAAATACGTATTATCTTCACCTTCATGCCCATACTGCACCTCCAGCTTCAGGGTAAACTCTATGTAGATGTCAACTCTTTTGTGTGTATCAATTTACTTGTTCCCTTGGGCCAAGTTATATTGGTCGCACGACTAGACGTTTATCCGAACACGTTCGAAGGCATTGTCCAACGTGGCTAAGCCGAAAATTTAACTCAACTTGCACCACCGCAGTAGTCGCTCAGAAAGCTCAAACAAATCATCCCGACGTTAGCAATGTAGCTTTTTGCCCGATCTATTCCGGAGGATGCCAAATCCAAGCTTAACAGATGCCGAATAATTCTATTGGCGGAGGCTATCGTGATACATCTCAATAACCCCTATGGTGTGTATACAAAATTCGAAAAAGCTTTTGATTTATCATGGCCTGCTGTCGCATGAACAGCTGACATGTGAACGAATCACATCCATTATGGGGCCTTTCGACACCTTTTGTTATAATTACTATATCCACCCTTTCATTATGTGGAACATTATGTAGCGTTTCATCAATTATACCAGTCTGATGACAATAATATTTTCAGTGATTCCTCTACTGGCCGGTACAAATCATATAATGCTAAAATTCAACTGTAAATGCACGGTGACTGTTTCAGAGTTTGGTCAATGTTTAGCGAGAATATATTTGGTAGCTGTCTTGTCCACACAGATCGATAAGCGTTACGTAGTCAAATTGCCGACACCGGTGTCAGAGTGACTGTTAGGTTGACTTTACTATTGAAGAAAATTCATTTGCGAGCATAGTGGAGGTTGGAATACTCGGAGCGCAATAGCTTCTGCTGTGGCGAGCATCGCTTGACGCAGACCTTTCCAATTATTCATGTGGATAAGATAAACTGCAGTAAGTGCGTTCGAATGGTTAACCATGTGTCCTGATTCGAATAGGTGGGATAAACTTCCGCTTGCCAAAAGTCCAATGCCTTGGTTCGCCGACCATTTAAGACTATTTTCCTTAATGCGATGTGACAACTTGCGAGATTTTTTACCTATTTACGTTGAATCACAAGTGCACACAACTCGATAGATTATGTAAGATTTGGTCAGCATCGACGCTCTATCATTAGTGCACACAGGAATAAGCGGTTTGTTGCAAAGGTACACCGCAGTGCCGCAGGTGGAAAAGTGTTCCTTACTAACTGCTTCAGTTTTCATTTTACAGGCCCCGCAATTGTATCGTCTATAAAACTAAGGCGAATAAAGTGTGCTTCCTCTTCAGCTACATGCTCAACCGATGTTTCATTGAGCTCCATATTGCGCTGTATGAATCTACCCGGATAGCCATTTTCACGTAGTGTTTTGTCTGGGTTACATTCCATCGTCTAGAGCATCTTTAAAACAGATTTTTTGTGTACTCGACGTGAGATAGCGCAATAACTAGCGCTTGTATTTAAGCCGCGCGTAACTACTGAAATTTTATATTGGTCTGTAGACCTTTGCTTTTTGTTGATCCACCTTAATTAGGAGGTCATAGTTCGCCTACTCAAGTGTACATTCGGAAACGAGAGCTGGTCCTATTATCCTAGTTCCTTTATGAACTTGATTGCCGGGTGCGCATTTGTGAACCCTGTCACTATATCTTCTACCCATAAATCCTTATTGGTCACACTAAAGATGTCCATATAGCGATAGTACAGGTCGAAACGGTCTATGAATAGACTCAATGATTCATTCACTAGTTCGGCAAGAAAAGTATTCGCTAGCACTGGTCCGAGTGGAGACCCTATTGTGACTCTGTCATTCTGCCGGCAGTGGATGCTGTTGTAAAGGAATTGAACATTGTAGATGTATCTCAGGAGCGATTCCTGCAGACTTAGTATGACTATACCCAGATGAGTATCGTATTCGTGCATATGGTTCCAATAGTATTCTACAGTTTCTAGAATCGGCACCCTAGTGAATAAGGAAGTTACGTCTAGTGAGAAGATCTTCTTCGCTTATAGCTCCCCATACTTTATGTGCTGAACGAGTGTAAAAATATCAAGCAGACCATGTTGAGCAATTCGCTTTCTTATCGCTTCTAACAATTCTGCTAATCACTGGGCTGTGAGATGGTACACTGTATTTGTCGACGGCAATATTGGTCACAGAACTGCACTTATTTTAGGAACTTTAGGGGCCCATCAATGCACAGAAATGATGTTGCGACTGGTCATAAAAGTTCTTATCTTAGCTATTGAAATGTGTCCGATTTGACCTGACAATGAATTATATTCCATCAGATATATGTAACAATTGGCCCCGGTCAGTCATTTTTGGAGTTGTTGAAAGATCACTTCGAGTTGGATTGCTTCGTTCGTTTGCGTTATTTCGTGAAAATTTAGATACCATCCAGTTTCATTTCTGAATCTGAATTTTCGACTATACATACTGGTCTTTTCACTACTTAATTTCAGCGAGCTTGCTATCGCCACTCTCTTCTGCAATTGGTCGCCATTTGAGGATTATTCACGAAGCCTAAGCAATCGAACTGCGGTAGTTGTTCCAAGTTAGCCGGATATTGTACAAATGCACTAACGTCTGTTTTGGGTCGAGTTAAATAGCACACTTCATGCGTTGGATTATCAGTTGAGCATTTGCTCGTCTTCGTGAAATCCAACACTATTTCTTGCAAGCTTTATGTGGCAAATTCCAAATGGTATACAGCCGGCAAGAGTAACGCCAAAGTGTAGCCTCAACGTTTCTTTACGAACAACTCCGCTGGTTTTCCCAACAACCTAGCCAGAAGCCCATTCAAGTTTCGGCTCAGTCTTCCTCCTCTATCCGCGCAAACTCACCTGCACGATTACCAACCGTTGTGAGAAACCCTGTTTCACTTGACATAATTTGTTTAACTTCGTTTTGCCCTACGAGCACTGCTGTCCTAGCAGGTGAAAGTCTGAATGTAGAAGACCTGTTGAAAGGACAAAGAACGAAATTAAAAAATAATGTTGGGTTTAACTTCTTTAACTTAACAGTTAGCCAAACCACTTAAGGCGTGTAATATAGTTTGCTCAGCAAGATCAACCCCGTCCGACCAGAGGCCGTATGATCGCATGAAATTCCACCCGCCGGAGTCCAGTGATCCAACACCCCAAGTACGCTACGATCAACATGTTGAGGTTGTACAGCATCTAATTGACAGACTCCTCGACGCTGGTGTGGATTCGTTAAGTTAGTATAACTTACCCGTCAAGAAAAACAAGGTGATCGAGAAAATGGACCTATGGGAATCACTTTTGTAGGTAAAGCTAGTAAAAGACTGATGTTGTCCCACTACACTAAGCAACCCAAGGAAATCACTCCACTCAAAGACCCAGAAGAAAAAGCTGCACATCAGCAGAACCAGACAAAAATCTACAACGCCAATCACAAACTGCTGCACGAGCATCTCGACTATCCATGGAAGCTGAGGCAACGAGTTCCGCCACTCTCGACAGCTGATGGCCCAACACCAACGGATATGGATGCAGCAAACGTATTGCGGATGCCATATGCCTCTTCTTCCAGAGTGTATTACCAACAGGAGATCCTCCAGCTTTTATCTCCCCGCCGCCCTGACTCAGTCAAATCTCCTTTACCACCGAATCTGTCTTGCAGAAGCTGATCTCGTCTACGCAAGCACGAATCCCCGGGTAGATGCTAATCGTCCAGAGGCACTGGCAGCAGCAGCAAGTCAACTGGAAGAGCAACTGGCACAGCTATTTCAGCGCTGCATACACTTGAACTAAGTTCCTACTATGTGGAAGCTTGAAATAATAACACTCATACACAAAAGTGAAAGCGGAACAGCAGCTTAAAACTACCGCTCAGTTTCCCTTCTCCCTATACTGTCCAAGCTGGTAAAATCCATCATAGTCATGCGCAGGTGGGTTAGTTGGATAACTCTAATCTTATTTTTTCTGAGCAGCACACTTCCGTCGAAATCGATCGTGCATGACATACTTTCTGATAGCACGGATAAACTGGACCAAGTCAGCTGACGTTGAAAAGGATGTTGACATAATCTATAAATAGATTCCTCGAAAGCATTCCACCGTCTAGATCTTTGGAAATTCCTTTCTAAGCTAGAGCGTTAGGGCTCGATGACCCTCTTCTAAGCTGCTTCGCCAAGTATCACCATCAAAGGAAAGTGATGATCAGATTCAGAGCTCTTTCTCTGACCTGATACAAGTTAAATGTGGTGTAGATCAAGACTCGGCGCTAGGTCTTGCTAAATGCTTAATGCGCATACTCCTCTTCATGTCGAATATGCGATTCAAGTCTGGCACCCATGACTAAAATACTAACTTGGTACCTTGGAGGAAACCCTACGTCGAGCATCGAATCACGGTGTTGGATTGCGCCATCTTCCATACGAGGAGAGGCTGGAACCATTGGGAGCATTCAGCGGAGGTTACCGCCGCTTAACATGTGACGTGATAATGGTGTGCTTAATTCTGCACCATGCAAATCATGTGTGCCGCTTTTTCCTGCCACCCAGCATTAATACTGTGGTCTTCACGAAGACAGCCATAGGACGTTTGTACTGCACCACCCGCAACTCCAACCACACATCCGATATCCATTGTGAACCAGAAGGAATATGACCGGGGGCATGTGGATGGAAGCCACGTTACATCAACGAAGCCGGCCCACATTCTTTCAACAAGCAGAGCAGAAGTGTTCATGCCTACTTGGGAAACCATGCTTACCAGACGTACACAAAGTGGTGGCTGAACAGTAGTCCGTTCCACAGTGGATGCGTGGAACCAATGTTTGAGCCTAGCACGACCACGATGAACGTGCACCACGTCACCACCACCCGGAAAAGAAAAACGCTTTTGACTCAGTGTGATTATTTTGCAGTCTGAATGGGCTAAGCATTAATCAAGTTTTACATGTACATGCTAGCTGAGATAGATCTTGCAGAACCTAGTTGAATCACCCATGGACGTGCGTGTACCCTGACAGTTAACTGGTTTCTCACAGGGCATCACTTACATACAAATCGACGTTCGACACTGGTTCATCTAAACATGCTTGCGTTATGTTCTCATTGTAAACAACCAACAAACTCAAATGCATGCCAACTCCATGGTCCAAACCACGCAGCTGTTAGCAGCTCCTCCCTGCAGGTACCAGCAAGCAATGGTACGACCAATTTTCGAAACAGAAGAGGTTGCATGTTCTCCCTATCTAAACTGGTATGCCTGACTAGCGTATTACCTTATCTACAAGGACGAAATCCAACGGTGACGACTGCATGTTTTTGAAGGAAGGAAAAACTAGCATAGAAACACAGCCTCTCTCACTGCTGCCTATTTATCATATGCCTTACCATAAATACAGTAACCGACTTTAGTTCTCGTGTTCTTTAATGGGCTTCCCTTAGTCATTTTTGACAAAATACTACTGCGCCGATAGGCATCACAAGTCCGCGCTTGTTAAAGAGGTATTTTGCCCCCAAGAAATCGCCTGGGACACTTTTACAAGGACATTCACCACACTGGTAACACATGCGTCTGAGCAGAAATCCTCCCATAGTCAAAGGAGAAAGAAGTCATTTCTGAGAAGCAGGACACGGAAAAGCATGTCATTGAGGGACTTAACAGGAAGAGTTCACAAGGACTCCCAGAATTCAGAAACCTGGACTCACTATGTGGCACAGCGTAACTGCTGGGTAAGTTTGATGCAAGATGACAAAGTGACGCATCATCAGTTATTGAAGAGATGCTGCACCAACCGCAAACTATTATACAGGCATGTTAATGACCTTCGTAAGGTGCAACGCGGAATTCCAGCACTGATCACGACTGACGGGTGCACGCGATCAGCAACGGAAACAGCCGATCTCTTACGATTACTCACATACGTTCCAGATAGTAAGAAGCCCAACGGTTATCTCTATTTATGTTGTCCCACCGTCAGCTTTATCCAACAGCACTTTCACTCCAGAAACTGTGTCAAAGCAATTGTTGTTCCTGCGCATCCGCAGCTCTCCTGCTATAGATAACATTCGACTGAAGGCTTTACAGCAGAAACAAGTGATCTGGCGGAAACTCTGGCTATATTCCATCAGAGCTGTATTGAGGAGTACCGTATTCCAACAATAGGGAAGCGTGAGGTCATCACTCCTATTTAAAAGAACGGTAGTTGAACTGACCTAAATAACTACCTCCCGATAACGCTACTCCCTGTGCTTTCCAAGGTTAGGGAGTCTATCATCGCTGATGCCCCCATGCCTATATGGAAAAGCACAAAATGATAGCACCAACGCAACATGGCGTCCGACAAAATTGCTCATGCGCTACGAACTTGTTAATTGCACTCAATAGCTGGACTGAAGCAGTTGATGGTAGAACAGGAGTTAACGTCATTCACTTGGACTTTTCAAAAGCGTTTGCTCGTTTAGACCACCGAATTCTCCCCTATAAACTTCGGCTCTATATCGTTGCTGACCCACTGCTGCATTGGATATGTAATTTCCTGCGCGAACATCGTTTGAAGACGAGAGTACGGGAATCCATGTCCGACACAATTAAGGTGGGGTGCGGCGTACCAACAGGCACAGGGCTCGGGCCCCGGCTATTTTGATTTTCATAAACAATCTAGCGAGGGAAATTACTTCCGACTTCCTATTCTTCGAGAATGACATCAAGTCATGGTGTTCGATCAGAGAAGTGAATGACCATCATAAGCTCCAGCATGACGTCAACACGATTTTTAACTGGTCAGTTTCGAATACACTACCGTTCAATGTGAAAAAATGGCACACTGTTCAATTGCGTCATGGGCATTACTATGTGTATAGGCTTGGGTCAAATGTATTGCAAAGCAGATCCCAAGTACGCGACCTTGGTGGGCTCATTCAAAGTGACTTGAACTGTTCAAAGCACTCAGAGGCCGCTGCGAAGCGAGCTAACCAACACATCCGCTTGCGGCGGAGAGCACTCGCAAGATTCGACCCATCCATCATCCATATGATACACGATTCTTACATTCATCATCATGTTGAATGCGATATTCAAACTTGGCAACCTTTGTTAAAGCGCTACTTAGAAATGCTTGAGAAAGCACAACGCAGCGTCACGAATAACCCTGAGGGTCTACGAAATCTGTTCTAACATCAAAGGCGGAATTCACTGGGAGTTTTCAGTGGCCGCTACCAAAGGCTGCGCGGCGATCGCATATTAGTCTACCAAATTTTGTCTGATCTTAATCACCTATGCCCTCAGTTGTTAAAACTCAGCAATAACACCATGCTCAGAGGTAACCCAGTAAAATTGAGTGTATACTTTAGCGGCCTGGAATGATGGAGGAAATATATTTCTCCTCGGGTTCACCAACCCTGAAACTCTCACCCGAACTTCACTGTTTCCACTCCACGTTGGATATTTTCAAAAAACCGTTGCCCTTGGCCCTCATCACTCTGTTGCCTAAACTGTTCGACTTTGGAATATATTAATTATCCCTTCAGATCGGATTAACATGTCACATAAACCTGAGGAGGCGGTACAGATGTGAGTATTCTCGTTTCTACTTTTCTCAAGAATACATCAACCACAATTGTCCCCATGCTGCCTTGTCTTGCGCATTCAATTCTTAGTTACACAGATGTTATT